>CATIWR010058284.1:0-46274 GCA_949677035.1 Omphalea diandra | reverse complement strand
CAAGTGAGAATCAAATGCTCTTAACGATTACTTGATATATCATTTGTGAATAAGCACTTGCATATGGAACTAAAAAGGCATTGTGACCAACTTGTCAAACACTTGCAAATCACAGGAAGATGGACCAACAGGTCGCAAATCATATGTCAAAAGAATTACAGGAAGATGGACCAATAGGTCCCAAATCATATGTCAAATGAATTACAGGAAGATGGACCAATAGGTCCCAAATCATATGTCAAATGAATTGCAGGAAGATGGACCAATAGGTCCTAAATCATATGTTACATGAATCACATGAATATCCTGGGAGCAATGTTTGCCTTGCTCAGTCACGACAAAAACAAAGCTATTGCATTTGCACTTGCATAGTTAATTGTTATACTTGCAATGTATCTTAATGATATTTGATTATGGATTATGTCATGAGAATTTGATTATTGGTTTTATTCACTGAGTTACGACTCACAAAATTTTTTTTAGATACTGAAGAATAGGAATTGGACACTTTCGTGCTTTCAGTTTTACATTGAGACATATGGACCACAGGTCGTCGGCTGAATCCAAAGTCTCTCTCTCCTTGTGTCATATACATATATGTACATCAAATAAATGTTTGATTGTGTGTGTAGGATGGATAAAACCTTTATGCATATGTATTTTGGACATGAATGATATGAGTTATGTAAATGAATATGGCTGTTACATATTGTGACTTCATCAACGGGCGTTGGAGATTCTCAACAGTATTAAAATGGCAACCAAAATGCGAGTTAACGTTTCTGGACCCCTTAACCATCAACTCTCTCATAGCACAATAAGCATTGGATGTTGAAATCACTTGAGCTTTGCAAGATGACCCTCAAAATGGGCATTACATTTTTGCAATGGTAATGGCTTATCGATACCTCAATAGGCATTGGACCAAAATGGCTTGGTGTGAACAAAACCCTCAAAGTCTCGATATTGGAGTTGGACTTATACCAACAGGTGTTGGAAAAGCACCAAGGTAGAGCTAGAGTTTTTGAACCTTCCAACAGGAGATGTTCAAATGTTCAACAAGCATTAGGATACTTTTCAATGGGCGTTGAACCAAAGCCAACAACTATTGGAATAATGTGCAAAATCTTTAAAAATAAAGCATTGAGTTCACATCCTCCTGGAAATTTGCAATGATCATTGTCTAATCCCAATAGAAGTTGAAGTCTAATTTCAATAGGCATTGGGAAGCTCCAATAGTCATTGAAGGAGTTGGTGACTAAAAAATTGAGAAAGTCAGAAAAGGAATGTTTAGACAAATCACTATTTAATAGCTAGTTCCAATAGGCATTTCAATAAAATCAGCAGTTATTGAAGTTGTATTTTCACCCAGCAACAGGGCGTGGAGAGTGTCCAACAGACATTAAATGACTACTTTATGACATGGAGTGATAGCCTTCCTTTACACGGCTAGTGTCGTGTCTTTGCCTATAAAGGGACTTTCTCACAATAGGATACGTATAGCAAAAGTGAAAAATGATCAAAAGCGAGATTATTTTGTTATGAAAACATTTTTAATAAAAAGGGTGAAACAACTGTGATCTAGCTTTAAGGGAAGATGAATTTTCAAAAAGCTTGCATAAGACTTCTTCAAAAATAGAGTTAAAGAATAAGCTTAAGATATCTTTCAAAGCTCCTTACCAAATTAAACATTATTTATGAGTGTGGTCATCATTATTTATTGCTTGAGTGAGAGTGTTCTTTTTCATCTTTAAATTGTAAATTCTTTAAAGAAAGGATTTTTAGTTTAGGAAATCTTAGTAGATCTTAACCATTTTGTGAAAGGTTTAAGGTAGTGCTTGAAAACAAATTTGGGAAATGGTTTTAGTAGAACTTAGAAACCTACTTGTAACATCTTGGTAGTGTAGAAAACTATTGTAAAGGTGATTGATGGCAGCTAGAATCTATCTTGATAGTGAAGGCTCTAGTAGAGGATTAGAGGAGAGGATGTAGACAACAATGTGTCAAACCTTTATAAATTGATTGTGTCAATTTCTCATTATTTTTACACACAACTTTCTTTAGTTTTTACTTGCCATTGCCCTATTCAATCCCCCTTCTAGGGCACCAAGCGACAATAATTGGTATTAAAGCTTGTTTTTTTATCAAGGCTTAAGTGCTCAAAGTAAAATCATGGCACGTCATGTGGAATCACAATCAATCCACAAACCACTATTCCTTAAAGGAGACGACTATGGGTATTGGAAAAACTATATGGAAATATTTTTAGACAGTGAAACAATAAATCTATGGGATATTGTTTAAGAAGGAAAAAAAGTTTTAACTAAATTAGTTGGAAATGTTCTTATTCCTAAGCCCAATAGTGAATGGATAGTAAAAGAAAAGAAGGCAAAACTCAAAAATAAACAGCCATACATGTTCTATTTTGTGCTATCCATGAATCTCAGTATGCAAAGCTATAAATGTACATATTGGCAAAAAAAATATGGGACATCTTATAGACTAAGGATGAAGGCACCAGCGAAGCAAAGAAGAAAAAGATGCAAATGCGTACTTATATGTATGAAACTTTTATATACTAGTCTAGTGAGACCACAACTAAGATGAACAATAGGTTTATTAAAATTGTGGGCACTCTCAAAACTCTTAGAAAGTCCTACTCTAATGAAGATATGGTTACTAAGATCCTAAGAACTCTTCCTAAGGACAAGTGGGAAGCTAAAAAGATAGCCACAAAGGAGGCTAACAAGCTGGAAGTCGTAACTTTGGATGAATTCATGAAAAAGCTTCTAACTCATGAAATCACTCTTAAGAAGACAATTGAAAGCTCTGGAGTGAGAAAGAAAGACTTGGCTATAAAAGCTAAAGAGGTATGCTTTGAATTTCCCTTTTCTTCTTGCTTGCTAACATCTTCTTCTAGTGATGATGAAAACAATAGTGAAGATGAACACCTTGCCCTCATAACAAACAAAGTAAAAAGATTTCTTTCAAAGAGTAAAAGGCCAAGGAGATACAAGAAGAAAATAGTAAAAGTCAACTCATTTGCTATGGATGAATGAGAAAGGACACATTAAATCAGATTGTGCTAAGATAAAGAATAATAAAACTCCTACCAAGAAATACACCTCCAAGAAAGATAAAGAAGTGTATAAAGCTACTTAGGATGATACAAATAACTCCAAACTTAATGAGAAAGACACCATAAAAGAGCTAGCCAATCTATGTCTCATGGCATTTGAGAAGAGATCAAATGAGTCCTTAAGTGAGCACTCCTCTAACAATGATACTGATAGCAATGGTGAGAAAGAGGTAAATCTTCTTGATTTTTATTTTAGGGATGAGCTATATTCTATTATCACTAAGCTAGCCATTAAAGTGGAGACTCTTAAGTCTAGCACCTCCATTCTTAAAGGATTGTGCTAAAAGTTAAAAGACTTTATAAAAGTAGGTTAAGTTTCTAGTTGCTGAGAACTCTAAGTTCTAGGACAATTTCATCAAATTTACCAAGAAAAGTAGAAACTAGACTCCATCCTTGAAGTTCAACAAAGCTCATCCATTAAACATGGATTAGGATATAAAGATTCTACCTCTACTATTCCTACTTCCTAAACAGTCTTTGTCAAGACTAAGGAAGTTAGCATTCCCAAACCTATGAAAATGCCAAAAGTTCCCAAAAAGTGAAATGTCAAAACCAATCCCACAAAGGCTAAGTCTCAGCTATTCAAACATAAATGAGACATACTCCTTCTAAAGCCAACTATGCCTACATGTATTACTCTTACAAGCCTAAGAGGAAAAGTCTCTAAAGAACCAAAATAGGCATACTCATGCATATAGGTTTACACCTTACATTACAACACCTCATATGAGAAACACTCTAAGAAAATTAGCTTAAGGAATTACCTAGTGTCTTATTTCTAGGTAAAACATGCATAAGGTGTTACAAAAATTGGCATACTCATGTATATAGGTTTACACCTTACATGAGATAACCTCACATGAGAAACACTCCCATAAAATTAGCTTAGAAGAGTTGCAAACCTCACAAACACTCTGTACATGCTTTACCTAGAAATAGGAAACTAGTGCATTTTAATGGTAAATGCTTCTATTGTGGTGTTATGGCACATTGCCTATCATTACCTTGCTAAAAGGCACGATGAGAAGATGGCTAGAACTAACCCTTTAGGAATCAAGATGATTTGAGTACCTAATACTTGATCCTCTTTGTTTTGTAAACGTTTTTGAAATCTTAAGTTGGAAAGCAAGATTGGTATCTAGACAATGGATGTTCAAAGCACATGGCATGAGAAAGGGAGTTCTTCATGCAACTAGACAAATCTAAAGGACTTGGAAATGTATCATTTGGAGCCAATAGGAAAGCCAACATCATTAGCATAGGTAAAGTTGGTAAGGATGTGGACTCACCCATTCTTGATAAAGTTTTTCTTGTTAATGGACTCAAACATAATTTGCTGAGTGTAAGTCAACTTTATGACAGAGGCCTCATAGTTATGTTTAACCCATAAACCTGCTATATGTCAGGGATCAGTGAAAACAAAATCTTATTCATTGGTAGGAGAATTCATAATATTTATGTCATTGATTTAAATTCTCTAATTAATAATTATGCAAAGTGTCTAGTATCTATAATGAATGAAGGGAAAACATGGCATAGAAGGCTAGGACATGTAAGCATGGAACTCCTCAACAAGCTGAAAAAGAGAAACTTGGTTAAAGGTCTACTTGAAATCAAGTTTGCAAAGGATGGAGTTTATAAAGCATGTCAAAAAGGAAAACATGTAAAATCTTCATTCAAAACCAAGAACATAGTGAGTTCATCTAGACCCTTACAATTGCTTCACATGGACTTGTTTGGACCCTATTGAGTACCTAGCTTGGAAGGCATGCATTATGCATTTGTCATTATAGATGATTACTTTGGGAATACCTAGGTGTTCTATCTTCCACATAATGACTTTTTTAATGCCTTTAAGACCTTCACTAAAATAATTCAAAACTAAAATGATTTAAAAATCTCTTTAATTAGAAGTGACCATGAGTAAGAGTTTGAAAATGCCAAATTCCATAGCTTTTGTGATGAATGTGGTATCTCACACAACTTATTTACTCCTATAACACCATAATAGAATGGTGTAGTATTAAAGAAGAATATAACTCTTTAAGAAATGGCTAGGATCATGTTAAATGAGTACTATCTTCCTAAATACTTATGGGCTAAAGCTATAAACACTTCTTGTTATATGTTAAATAGAGTATTAGTCAGGCCCTTATTGAAGAAAACTCTTTATGAGCTATGGAATAATAGAAAACCTAATATTGCATATTTAAAAGTATTTGGTTATAAGTGTTTTATTCTAAACATCAAGAATAACCTTAGCAAATTTGACTCCAAATCTGAAGAAAGAATTTTCCTTAGATACTATACTACTAAGAAAAGGTGTAGAGTCTTCAACAAAAGAACTCTTGTTGTTGAGGTCTATGCATGTTATTTTTGATGAATTTGATCCCACTTCTTCAAGAAAATAAGAGGATGTTGATGATCTTACAGGTCCCATGAGTAAGCTAAATGTTGGAAAAGAAGGGAAGAATATGGACAAGCCACAAGAAATGAGGAATGAAGAGAATTCAAATCAGCCTCTTCCTATACCAAATGACTAAAAGACTCAGTTAAAAAGGGACTAGGTCTTTAAGAAAGATCATTTAAGAGATCTCATCATAAGTGATCCATCAAGTGGGGTAACTATTAAATCATCATTTAGAAATGCCTATACCAATCTTGCTTTTGTTTCCTTTATTGACCTAAGACTACAAATAAGGCCATAAAAGATGAGCACTGGGTTCTTGCTATGCAAGATGAACTCAATCAGTTTGAAAGGAATAGAGTATGGACCTTAGTTCATAGACCTCAAAAACATTCCATTATTGGAATGGGTAGTTAGGAATAAATTTGATGATCATGGAACCATAGTTAGAAATAAGGTTTGATTAGTAGACAAAGGCTATAACCAAGAAAAACGAGTTGAAATTGATGAGACATTTGCCCTTGTAGTAAGATTGGAAGCCATTAGGATTTTACTTGCATTTGCATCGCATATGAATTTTAAATTATATCAAATGAAAGTTAAGAATGCTTTACTTAATGGCTATATTGATAAAGAAGTTTATGTTGAACAACCCTATGGTTTTGAAAGTCACTGCTTTCCTAACCATTTGTTCAAGCTCACCAGAGCCTTGTATGGCTTGAAGCAAACTCCAAGAGCCTGGTATGAAAGGTTAAGCAATTTTCTTGTAAAGATATGATTATCCAAAGGGTTGGGAGACACAACATTCTTCTCTAAAATGAAGAGTTGAGACTTATTAATTGTGCCAATATATGTAGATGATATTATTTTTAGTGCCACTAATGGTTGCTTGTGTGAAGATTTCTTTAAAGTGATGAAAAGTGTGTTTGAGATGAGTATGATTAGAGAACTCAAGTTCTTTCTTGGATTGTAAATCAAACAAGGAGGAAATCTTCATAAACCAAGCCAAATACACAAGAGAACTAATCAAAAGATTTGGCATGGAAAATAAGAAAACATGCAAAACTCCTATGAGCACTAACATCAAACTAAGCACAAATGAACATGGTAAGGTTGTGGATCAAAACTTGTATAAAGGTATGATTGGTAATCTTCTCTATCTAACTGCATCTAAGCCTAATATTATGTTTAGTGTGTGCTTATATGCAATATATCAATCTAATTCCAAGGAATCTCACTTGCATGTTGTAAAACACATACTCAAATACCTTAATGGTACTCTTAACTTAGGACTTTGGTATCCTAAGAGTTCTTCATTCAAGTTAAATGCATTTTCATATATTGATTTTATAGGGTGTGCCTTAGACAAAAAGTGCACTTCAGGCACATGCCAATTACTTAGTGAATGTTTAGTGTCTTAGAGTAGCAAGAAGTAAAATTTAGCTACTTTGTCTACAATAAAAGCTGAATATATGGCAACAGGTTTATGTTGTGTTCAAATCTTATGGATGAAGTAAAAAATTCTTCATTACAAGGTTCTTGTAAATCAAGTGGCCATCAAATGTGATAACACTAGTTCCATCAACTTGTCTAGGAATCCCATTCATCATTATAGGAGTAAGCACATAGATATAAGACATCACTTTTTAAGACATGATGCTAATAATGATGATATTGTATTAGAGTTTGTTGGTACTAAACATTAGTTGGTAGATATTTTTACTAAACCTCTTCGTGACGAAAAGATGCAATTCATCAAAAGAGAACTTGGAATGAATGATGGAAGTACATTGAGTTAACATCAACAAGTTCTTCTTTTTTACTCTTGTTAATTCATGTATAATATTTGATTAATTAATTTTTAATGTGTTATGAGAAATGACTTCAATTAAAATCTTTAGATTCTTTAAGCTAAAGATTTTTTATTATGTTTTGTCTTCATCAATTGTCTCTTTATTAGTTGAATTCATGACAATATCATTTAGTTTGATTAATAATTTACATTAACCTAGCTTTGAAATTGTTTGCTCATTTGAAAAATCTATTTTAAACTTGGTTTTGCTTTTGAAAACATGGGTAAAGGCCATTGTGAATTTGCTAACGACCATTGTGTTGTTTGCAATTTACACCTTATGTTTCCATATACCCCCATGATCGTTGTGAATTTCTAACAACCATTGTTCTTCAACCAAAGGGCATTGCGAGTAACAACCATTATTGAGTGAAGAACACTTACTTAGACTAGCTAACAATCATGTCGAATAACTATTGTTTCATTCATAACAGTTGTTGAACAATTCCAACAGTTATATTTTTTAAAGAAATAGGGAGCTCTTCACACTTCTATATATATACCCCAAAACCCTAAAGTTATTTTACTTTTGCCTTCATTATGCTTTGGCTCTCTCTTTCTCTCTCTCTTAACATATATATATATATATATATATATATATATATATGCTTGACTGTTTCTTTTATTTATCACTTGCATCATTCATCAAATCACCAAACCAAATGGCACCCAAACCAAGTAAGAGATATAAACAACCTACCCAGAAAAACCTACAACACTCCTACTCAAGTTTAGAAACTGAAGAAACCTGGCCTTAATGTTTGCTCAACAAAAGAAAAGGTCAAGTGAACCAACCTCCTCTCCTCAATCCTTAAATAAGGTCAAGTTTGTTTTAAAATCAAAAGAGAAAGGAAATGAGATAGAAATAAAGCAAACTCCTCTCATTGTCCATAAATTTGACCTTCAGATGAATAAAGAGAAGGAATTGGCATTAAAACTCCTTAAGAGACATCTAGGAGGAGGAAAATTCTTCGAATGGACCAATATACAAAGGTAAGGGTTAGCAAATCAAGTAGAAAAATTGATGATGGGGATAAGGTGCAAACTCTTCTGTCTCATGAAATAGCACTCATATCTGGAGCTTACAGTTGAGTTCCTAACTACTCTTGAAGTTCTGCTAGGTGACTGTCATGCTTACACATAAGAAGGGACCATCAATTTTAGACTCTTTGGGAAGAAGTACACCCTAAGGCCAAGTGAGTTGGCTACATGCCTTGATGCCACCACTACTGGAGTAACAGAGCATCACCTCACTTTCAAAGTGGTTTTGAACCAGCTCTAAAAGTCAATCACAAATGGGAAAATTGACTACAACAATAATAATAAAGAGGCATCTAAGATAAAAAAGTCAAGCCTTGTGGATCACACATTGATTTATAACTTGGAACATCGACACAACCTAATCAAATGGAAAATACACCATCACAAAACCTCTTTTATCTCTGGTGCATAAAGAACAAACAAAAAATAAACACACCCCTATTCTTGATGCAAAGAATAGCCAGTCAGGTGGACAAGGGAAATGAGTTTGTGATGGACATTACATCAC
Organism: Omphalea diandra; assembly: GCA_949677035.1. Taxonomy (NCBI): domain Eukaryota; kingdom Viridiplantae; phylum Streptophyta; class Magnoliopsida; order Malpighiales; family Euphorbiaceae; genus Omphalea; species Omphalea diandra. The sequence continues at coordinate 37,327 of CATIWR010058284.1, read as the reverse complement.
TAGAATTGCTATGTGAAGTCCATACCCTCAACAGAAGAGGAACTTGAAGCAAGGAACATTGTGTTAGAGAAACTGCCACATAATGAATCCATCAGTGAAAAGATGTTGTTGAGCATGGGGATCCATTAAGGGCTTAACTCAAGCCTAATAAAATGAATTCCATAAGAAGAAGAAGCCCTAGGACTAGACTAGGATGATAAAGAACTTGAGGAAGCATCCGAGTAGGGATTGCTGCTATGGAAAAGACAAGTACAATTGCTCTTACTCCTGTTCTTACTATTTCTCTCTTAAAGTTTGAGTGAATGGTCCTTCATCAACTAGTAACCATCTCTAGTGCAGCTTAAAGGGTTGAATCCTTTACCACTACCCTTCACCAAAAAGTATAAAAACTACAAAGGGACATGAAGGATGTATAGATTGGATAATTGAAGGACTAAACTTACAACCTGGAACTTCAACTTCTCTAGTAGAGTAAGAGGCAACACTGGGCCTAAGGACAAACCTTACCCATCACTAGGACCCTCACCTTAACTCATTTTCATGTGCATATTTTCTCTTTGTTTCATTTCTGTTAACTTCTTTTTTCTTTGTTTTTCAAAAATGTTGATGTAAGGGACAACATTTATGTTAACCTCGTATATTCTTACTTAAGTTATCTTTGTTATTTCTTTGCTTTTTGCTTTTTAAAAATGACAAAGGGTGAGAAATAACTAAGTATAATAATAAGGAGGAGTAAAATTGGTATTAAATGCGAGAACAAGGCAAGCTAAGAAAGAATGAAAATGTAAGTGACTTATCATGTTTCTATTTGTTTTAGGACTTGGTATGTATAACTTGCTTTAATAGTGCATAAACAATGAAACAAAGAGGGAGTAAAATGGCTAATTATAAGATATATATTTATCTTTAATACTTAAAATTTTTATGATATACATTTCTTGTAAGGATTATTTACCCTTAATAGATTGTTTGTCATCATAAAAAAGAGGGAGAATGTTGGATCTAGCTTAGGAGTTTTGGTAAACCAAGCTTGTTTTGATGATTACAAATAGATCTAAAAGTTAACTCATATTTAAGTTGTTGTTTAATATCTTATAGGTACATCAATCGTTTAACTAAAGGCTTTAAGAAGAAAAGGTTTTGAAAAACTCTAAACATTCAAAGATAACAACTATTGTTGCATTTCAACAGGCATTGTGACTTCACCAACAGGCATTAAAGATTCTTAATAGGCATTGAAATGATAACCAAAATGTGAGTTAAGGTTTCTACACCTTTCAACCATCAACTCTCTCATAATACAATAGGTGTTGGATGTTAAAATAACTTGAGCTTTGCAAGATGGCCCTCACAATGGCTGTTGCATTTTCGCAATGGGCATGACTCATCGATACCAATAGGCATTGCATTTTTACAATAGGCATTAGACCAAATGGCTTGATGTGAACAAAACCCTTAAAGTTTTGACACAGGCATTGGACCTTTACCAATGGCATTGGAAAAGCACCAGGGTAGAGTTAGAGTTTATGGACCTTCCAACGGGAGATGTTTAAATGTTCAACAAGCATTAGGTACTTTCAATAGACATTGACCCAAAGCCAACATCCATTGAAACACTATGCAAAATCTTAAAAAACAGAGCAATAAGTTCACATCCTCCTGGAAATTTGCAATAGGCATTGTTCATAACATAATAAGAGTTGAAGTCTAATTTTAGCAGGCATTGAGAAGCTCCAACAATCGTTGAAGGAGTTAGTGACTAAAAAATTGAGAAAGTCATATGAGGAGTGTTTAGACAAATATCTCTCTAACAGCTAGTTCCAATGGGCATTTTAATAAAATTAACGGTCGTTGAAGTTGTATTTTCAGCCAACAACAGGTGTGGAGGCTGTCCAACATGCATTGAATGGCTACTTTATGACATGGAGTGACAACCATCCTACTCACTGCTAGTTCCATGTCTCTACCTATAAAAGGACTCTCCCATAATAGGATTACATAGAGAAACAGTGAAAAATGGTTAAAAACAAGTTTATTATGTTATGAAAACATTTTTAATAAAAAGGGTGAAACAAATGTGATCTAGTTTCAAGGGAAAATCAATTGTCAAAAGCTTTCATAAGACTTCTTCAAAAATAAAGTTAAAGAACAAACTTAAGACATCTCTCAAAGCTTTCCACTAAGTCAAGAATTATTTGTGAGTGTGGTCATCATTGTTTATTACTTGAGTGAGAGTGTTCTTTCTCATCTTTAAATTGTAAATTCTTTAGAGAAAGGTTTTTTGGTTTAAAAGATCATAGTAGTTCTAAACCATTTTGTGAAAGGTTTAAGGTAGCACTTACTAAGTACTTTTGGAAATGGTTTTAGTAGCACCCAAAAATGGCTTAGTAATGCTAAAAACTACTAGTATAAAGGTGATTGGTAATAGCTGAAATCGATCTTGATAATGAAGGCTCTATTGGAAGACCAAAGAAGAAGATGTAGGCAAGATTGTGTCAAACCTCTATAAATTGATTTGTCAATTTCTCATTATTTCCATACATAACTTTCTTTGGTTTTTACTTATCATTGCCCTATTTAAACCCCTCTTCTAGGGAACCAAGGGACAATAGTATCAGCATTAACATTACCATGTCCATAGTTAGAATTCTTAACTCATTTCAGAGTCATCGATTTATACTCTTAAAAATTTATCAATATATTCATTTCTTATCATAATCTATCCATATACTCATTAAAACATTCATGTATTATCCTACCCCAAGTAAATGATGAACATCTCATTCATTCTCACATAACACTAATCATAAAAGAAACTCAATATAACATCAATCCTCTTCTTAAACATAATTCATTTACATAAGGACTTCATAAAGTTCAACCAAGGTGTAAAGCACTAATTAAGCTCAGTTCTCTTCATAAAAATGAATATAAAAACACTAATTAACATTTGATTAATCATCAAGAATTAAAAGAAACAACTCACACACTTCCAACACTTTTAAGACTCCTTTTAAAGACAACATCAATTTTCATGTCAAACTAGCACCAAACTTCATCTTTTCCATCACCACCAAGATCAAAAACACCATAAACAAACTTATTCAAACATGGAACAAATATACAATAAGCATATTATAACTTACTAATAACTTGGTTAAAAGGTGGAAGAATTTGGATGAGCAAATTTGATTCTCTTAACTTAATTTGGTAGACATGGATGGAGGGGAGGATTTTAGTGAGTTTTGGAATGCTAAAAACTGATGAAAATGGGGCTGGAGTCATGTTTAAGAAAAAGATAATGAGAAATAGTGTAAAAAGACTAAAATGCACATATATAGTGTTTTAGAAAATGTCCACCAAAAATGCTACTTCCAACCCATCAACTTATACTTCCACCCTTTTGTCCTTATCATAAATACACTTCAAACACCATTTTGATGAATTAATAATAATGAGAAGTGGAGTTAGAGTCATTTTTAGGAAGAAGGTAGAGATAAAAAGATGTGAAAAGACTAAAATACCTAAATAAAACATTCAAATTTTTAAGAAGATTTGCTTCCAAACTTTTCTTCTTAACTTTAACAAAATTTGAACACAAACTATATAGATCTAAAATTAATCTAAAACAAATAATTTTTATGTCATTTAAATATATATTAGACACATATTAAACAAACATAGGCAACAACATTAAGATAAGGTAGCTATGCAGTTGTCCAACTCTTTTTTCCTTCCTTCAAGATAATTCAAATATCAACTTTAGGCATCTAAAATAAATTTAGAACACTTCATTAAAATCTCATTTAATCACACATTAAGCACACTTACATACCTTACTAGCCATCGGAGTTCATGCACTTAAATTTACTTATAGCTTACCTTCCATCATTCTCCCTCATTTCTTCAGAACATATACATTAACATTACTTTCTTACATATATAATATTAACAAATTCTTTATTATTAAACCTTTTATTTCATCATTTATTCGTGTTCATTAGTCATCATTTATTACGTATGCATACTTATGCATCATAACTTATATTTACTTCCTCATTATGACTTAGCATCTTTCACCTTCATATCTCTTAGTCATTATTTACAACCCATATTATATCTTAATTAATCATCATTATACCATTAAAAGTACCATCATTTCATCAAATTTATCCTTATCATGCTCATTACTTAAGAGAACAATTTCTTATTTATGAGAAACCCTTAAGAATCATTTGTCAATTCATCCATAATTGAAGCTAAAAGATAAGAGCCTAAAGTTGACCCTTGAAGTAATCTGATTGTGATGAGGAAGTTTCTCATATCTCCTTCCATTATACATACACTAGTGACTTGTCATGACCCAGATTTCATACCGCACTGGCACTAAGAAAGGGGAAGGTTTAAGGACACTAGAATTTTAGCAAGTATAATTACTTATGGTTAAAAACTATTTCTAAACTCCCTAATACCTTAAATCTAAAATTTATGCCTGTTGGCCAATAAACCTTACTTGCTTTCATTTATCCCACTTATATTCCTAGGATAATATAAATGGAAGATAAGGATTCAAGCTAAGCTTGATCCCAAACATTTCATAAAAACACTTTCTTATATTATGCTATAACCAATTAATTAATTTCTTTTCATGTCATGAGTGGGAAAGTCTAGACTTACCAACCAATTTTGTTTTATTCTTTCCTTTACTTACCTTTATTATATATACATCATTAAACATAAAACTCTCCCATTTAGACAATCTTAGAATTAGGGGTCCACTTAAAGTCACTCTAACTATAACATTCCTTTCATTATCATAAGCATTTAACATTTATCTTACATTGGCCTTAAATCTTAGTATGCCTCAACATCATTTTCGTTAATCAAGCATCATAACCATTTTACATTATATTAACCTTAGACATATACATAACACAATATTCATGACTTACACTTTATGGAGATTACTAAGAATATAATATATACTTAACATTTTCTTAATACATTAATAACACTTCCAATTATATATATACATCATTATAGTAGGCAACCATGAAGAAATAATATAGTGTCTTGACAATATATGATACATAACTTAAAACCATCATTTAGAACCTTTAACCTTTAGCCATCAATAGTGATATCAATCTTATGCTCAACTTACAAAATAATCTGTGAATGTTGAAGGGGGTGAGCTCCTTATAGAAACTCAATGAGGAATTTATATTGTCGATATGCAAGCTCACATGCCTTTATATGATTACATCTCTAGCTATATGACACATCATTTGCATACATCAATTTACATAGTAAAAAAAATACATACATGGATAGTAAAGTCTATGTGAATCCTTACCTAGTTTACTTATCGTTCTCATACAGGAGAGTTGCCTCACCACCCATATGCTCATGGAAGAGTTGCCTCATTAGCAACATCTTTCTCTTACATGTGATAGTTTCCTCACCAGTTGTATCATGCATGCATAGCATTTCATTTTCATATATTGGTTAAATCATTCTTGCATAGAAAGCTATGACTCTTTGGATTCCCACTTATTCCTTAAACTACCCTCACATCACAAGGCAATTAAACATAACATTTCATTCATGACATTTCATTTCATTCATATATTGCATATAAAGGAAAACTAATAGAAGGTCTTCCTAAGTTAAAATTCTCCAAATATAAGACATGTGGACCTTATCAAATAGGGAAGCAACACCAAACTTCCTTCAAAGTAAAAAATGTTGCAAGTACCACTAAACGTCTTCAACTTATTCATATGGACCTAATTTGACTTACTAGGAATGTAAGTCTAGTTGGAAAATTATGCATTTTTCCTAGTTAATGATTACTCTAGGTTTATTTAGGCATTTTTTTCTCGCTCATAAGAATGAAACTTTTGATGCTTTCAAAAGTTTTGCAAAAAGAGTTCAAAATGAAAGAGGTTACTTTATTTCTTCTATTATAAGTGACCATGAAAGGAATTTCCAAATGAATCTTTTGAAACTTATTGCTTGGAGAATAAGATTTCTCATAATTTTTCTACTTATAGAACACCATAACATAATAGTGTTATAAAGAGGAAAAATAAGATATTAGTAGCGATGGTTAGAAACATGCTCAATGAGTATTCTTTGCCCAATTACTTTTAGGCCAAAGCCATCAATACTTCTTGTTATATTGCTAATCATGTTTTGAAAAGACCCCTTGTTATATTGCTAATCATGTTTTTAAAAGACCCATTCTAAACAAAACTTCTTATAAGCTATGGAATGGTAGAAAACCTAATCTATCATACCTTAAAGTTTCTGAGTGCAAATGCTACATTCTTAATACCAAGGATAACCTTGAAAATTTTGATTCACAAATAAATGAAGGCAATTTTCTGGGTTATTCCACGTCTAGTAAAGCCTATAGGGTATTCAACAAAAGTTTTATGGTAGTTAAAGAGTAAATGAACATTGTGTTTGATGAAAGCTATGGAATGGTAGAAAACCTAAGCTATCATACCTTAGAGTTTTCGGGTGCAAATGCTACATTCATAATACCAAGGACAACTTTGGAAATTTTGATTCAAAAACAAATGAAGGTATTTTTCTAGGCTATTCCATGTATAGTAAAGCCTATAGGGTATTCAACAAAAGATTTATAGTAGTTGAAGAGTCAATGAAAATTGTGTTTAATGAATCTAGTAAACTTGATCTTGAGAAAGGTTCTCTTATTGATAATCTTGCAGGAGACTTTAAGAAGTTGGAGCTTTATTTAACTCTAAAAGAAATGGTGATTGACGTTGAGGATAAAAAGTCATCACAAGAAGTTGAGGAATCTCAACCACAATAAGTACAAAACCCAGATAAAGAACTTCCTAAGGATTGGAGATTCTCCAAACATCACCCAAAGGATCTTATTATTGGTGAGACATCCAAGGGAGTAAGTCCTATATCTCAACTTCATACTTTTGATAATAATCTTGCATTTATTTCTCAATTTGAGCAAAATCTACTGATGAGGCTCTTGATTATGACAGTTGGGTGATTGCTAACTAATTTAAGAGAAAGAAAAGTTTAGGAACTTGTTCCTATGCCTAAGGAACACCCTGTTGTGGGTTGCAAATGGGTGTTTAGGACTAAGTTAGATGAATAAGGTTTTATTACTAGGAACAAAGCTAGATTCGTTATAAAATGTTATAAGCAAAAGGAAGGCATTGATTATGATGAAACCTTTGCCTTATAGCAAGATCAGAGGCCATCAGGATTATTTTAGCATTTGTATGTCACATGAATTTTAAAATTTTTCAAATGGATATAAAGATTGCAATTTTTGAATGGACTTATTGAGGAGGAATTTTATGTAGAACAACCTCTTAGTTTTGAACCTCATGCTTTTCTAAATGATTATTTCAAATTGAATAAAGCCTTGTATGGTTTGAAACAAGCTCCAAAAGCTTAGTATGAAAGACTTAGTTCATTTATTTTACAAAATGATTTTGAAAAAGGTAAGGTTGATACTACTTTATTTGTCAAAAAACACAACCAAGATACACTCATTGTATAAATATATGTTGATGATATTATATTTGGTGTTGCTAATGAATCTCTTTGTGAAGAATTTGTTAAGTGTATGACTAGGGAGTTTGAGATGAAAATGATAGGTGAGCATAAGTTCTTCCTTAGTCTTCAAATCAAGCAAACCAAAGAGGGCATCTTCATTAACCAAACCAATTACATGAGGGATCTATTGAAGAGGTTTGGCATGGATGGATGCCAAGTAGCAAAGACACCAATGAGTGCTATTATCAAACTTGATAAACATGAATTGGGTAAGCCAATTAATGAAGAAAGGTATAGTGGTATGATTGGCTTGCTTCTCTACCCTATCATATCGAGATCCGACATAATGTTTAGTGTTTACATGTGTGCTAGGTTCAAATCTTGCCCTAAGGAATCACATTTAGATGCTATCAAAAGGATTCTTAAATATTTACATGGCACATTGTATTTAGAATTGTGGTATCCTAAGAATTCATCTTTTAGTTTTCTTGGATATTTGGATGCCGATTATGCTAGTAGTTTATTAGATAGAAAGAATACTTATAGAACTTGCCAATCATAGATGATTGTTTAGTCTCTAGGTTTACTAAAAAGTAAGTTTTGGTTACCTTATCCATCACTAAAGTAGAATATATGGAGGCAGGTTATTATTGCACCAAAGTCCTTTGGATGAAACGACAACTCAAGGATTATGGCGAAGATGTTGATCACATTCCTATCAAATGTGACAACACAATAGCAATAAACTTTCAAAAAATCCCAACTAATATTTAAGAAGTAAGCACATTGACATTAACCATAATTTTCTTAAAGATCATATCTAAGATGGTAATATGGTGTTAGAGTTTATTGACACTAATCATCAACTTGTTGATATTTTCACTAAAAATGAAGAAAAGATGACCTTCATCAGGAGGGAACTAGGGATGTTAGATGGAAGCTCCATAGGGTGAAAATTGATCTCACTCAATATTCTTTATTATGTTTGCCAATTTTGATTCATTGGATGATATGTTTGATAATTATGTATATTGAATGCTTTGGATGTTTTAATTCATTATGCAATTATGCTTTTCTATGCCAATTTGCTTGAATTGATCATCATTACATTAAAGTGATCACATCTAGAAAGGCCAATTCTTATTTCTCATTATTTTTTATTTTTTCTTGTAATTTGTGGTCGCTACTATCCATTCGTAATCGCTATTTACAGGTACTCCTCAAATTTTTGTCAAACTTTCAATTTGTTGTCGTAATTTTAGATTCCCATTACAAATTTTTCAAAATTCAAATTTATTGACCATTGCATCCTTTGATTTCTAAGGAAATCTTATCCATTACTCACAAAATTCGTAATTAGCAATCGCAACTAGCTAATAGTGACCACGAATTTTGGTAACTGCAAGACATTTATTGATTTGACTGTCAATTGGTGCCTTCTCCTCATTAATTCATTTTTTACCTTTTTTTATCATTTTTCTGCCTATTTAAGCCATTTTAACATTCTAATATTCCATTTTTACATTTTCTCTTCATCTATCTTCATCTACTTTCGTCTCTCTTCTTAATTCCTTCTAAAACTCTCTCGACTTCAAACTAATGGCACCCAATAAACTAACCAGAGTATAGAAGGGAAAGGGTGTTGCCTAATCTCAAGGCCCTCCTCTCATTCACCTTATGAAAGGGATAACAAAGGAAGAAAAGGAGAGGTTTAAAGCTAATACTAATAAAATCATCTAAGCCAATAAAATCCCTTCCACCTTTCTCCTTAAATCACTTGGAATCAAGGAATAAATTCATGCCTTTCTTTCTAACCTAGGTTAAAAGAAATTCATCTTCAGAGATGAACTACGGTATGAAGAGATTCTCAAGGAATTCACATGCACTATCGCTTTAAGCAAGAAGGCTAAATCAAAAGCAAGTGAATATGAGTTATTATTTAGGGCTTTTAGGGACCCCTATTTCATAACATGTTTCCTAACTTTCTTTTGTTTTTAACCTTCAAGTTGGAGATAATGTTCCTTTCTTTATCTATGATATTGATATAATCTATTCTAAATTTTGGTCAGAGATTTCTATTGAAACCAGACATGACCCTAAAATCTTTATGGTGATGGGAATGAAAAAGTTTCCTAAAAAGACCTAGCATTTCTCTTATGCCTTATAAAAAAAAAAAAGCCAATTCAAACAGGGTGGTACTATATGGATCAATTGATTCACATGAGTATAAAGCCTAAAAGCCAATTTCTCCTCCATTCTCATGTCATAACCATATACAGGTTTGTGGGAACCCTAAATAAGGAAAATGAGAAATTTCTCACCATAAAAACTTACCCTCCCAAAACTTCCTCCACTTGACCTATTTGATTAATGCTAAGGCAATCTATCTTGATACCTATGTGTATGCCATAAGGTCTCTTAAGGCAAAGAAGCAAGAAACCACTTATGCTTCAAAAAGGAAGAGGCTTGTGATAGAGGAGAGTGCCTAACCTATTTCATCTCTTAAGCCCAAAGCTAAACCAAAATATTTTTCCATCTCTCTCTTTGCAATTAATAAGAAACTAGACAAGGAAATGAGAATACTTGAGAGAATATTTCTTCTTATTTTCTCACCTTCACTGTGACTTAGTTTATCTTTAAGAGAAGATAGGTGCACAACCTTATCTTCTTCCTGATTTTGAGAAATAGGAAGATACACCCCTCCCCCCAAGAATAAGAGAATCATGAAGAAGAAGAAGAAAGAGATGAGGCACAAGGAGGAAGAGATCAAAAAGTTAGAGATATTGATGATGACATCTCTCCACTCATCTAGTTTTTCTTACTTCGACTTATAATTCTTTTTGGTTTATGTTCTTTTTGTCTTCGACCAAAGTTTGTGAACCAATAAACTTTTTTTTATTTAATATTTGTCTTTACTTTATATTTGTTTGATATTGATAAAAGTTGAAGTTTTTGTTCCTTCTATAGTTGTTCCTCATATTATTTATTTGCATAACATTATACTTATCCTTGCAATTGCATTGTCCTATCTTTTTGATATTGACAAAGGGGGAGAATGAACTTACATGTTATAATTAAGGGGGAGTATAATTTGAGGGGAAGCAATTTCAATTAGTTTCAATGCATTTCAAGTTTAGTTGATATCTTTTCAAGTTTATATTGTTAAATATTGAAAACCATCTCAACTTCACACTTATGCATAACCCTTACAAAATCAATCTAAGTTGTCAAAATCAAAAAATGGAAGATTGTTGGAATAGGTTAGTCAAACCTAAATCAAAACCTTTTTTTGATCTTGACAATGTAGATTGATGTGTTCTAACATTAATTTTAAGTGTTGATTTTACAGATTTTTAGATAAGTTTTCATTAAAATTTGAATGAGAGTCTAAGCCTCAAGTATTGTAAAAGACATTCTAATTCGCAGTGGCAAACTTCAAATTTGCGACCTCTATATTGCGGGAAGAATAAATGAAGTTGGGTAAAATATTCATAAACACTAGGTCCACTTGTATGGATCATGTCATAGTTGCATACCAAGCATTCATAATCATTTTTACATACTTGTAACCATGTATACATCAATGTTAAGATCTAAATACTTTGAGGAAGCCTACAAAGAGAACCAAACATACCATAAAGGTTGGTCACATCAAAAGGTGAGTAAAAACCATAATTAGATTTTAATGCGTATGTATGATAATTTTATGATTTGATTATGTTATATTACATGTATATATGATTGAGTTGTTACATTTTACATTTGAATATAAGTCAAGTGAGAATTATATGCTCTTAATGATTACTTGGTATATTATTGTGAATGAACACTTGTATATGAAACTAAAAGAATGTTGTTGACGGCTTGTCAAACACTTGCAAATAACTTGGAAAGGGACAAATATGTCATATTGGAACATGATATTGATCAAATGATCCACTTTTTATATGTTGGCCAACAAAATCAAATGTCACTTGAGTCACATAAATTCCTAAGAGTAGTGTTTGCCTTGCAAGGTCAGAACAAAAATCAATCTATTGCACTTGCACTTGCATAGTCAATTGTTGTACTTGTAATGTATCTTTATGATATTTTTATGTTAGTTATGCCATAAGAATCTAATTATTATTTTTATTCATTGAGTCGCGACTCACCAAATCGCAATTATGTTTTTTAGATACTGAAGCATAGGTTTTGGATACTTTGGTGCATAGAATTTTGCATAGAGACACATGAACCATAAATCGTCAACTGAATTCAAACTCTCTCTCTCCTTGTGTTATGTACATATATCAAAATAGGAACTAGTTTGTGGTCACTAGCCTTGAACATTAGTTAACATATATGCACATTAAATACATGTTGGAATGTGTATATGACAAATAAACCTTTATGCATTTGTATTTTTTGACATGAATTTCATAATTTGTAAATGAAAATGGTCGTTACAAGGTGGGTGCTACTCCTTGCCACCTCCTTGATTTTGAAGATTGAGAGGCTACTCCAAAAGAAGAAGATCGTTAAAAGGTGGACGAAAGGGATGAAGTACATGAAGGAGGTGTAGATGAAGAAATTGTTGATTTTGGAGATGATGATAGCTCTCTATTCTTTTAGTGTTTTTTCTTAGGATTACAGTGTTTTCTTTTCTTCTATTTACTTTGTTTGTTTTGTAAGTTTGTGATTCCATTTTTTTTTGTTTCTCTACATAAATAAAATTATTTACAATTTATGTTTTATATGTTTATTTATGATGTATGATTGCTCTTTTATTTACTATCCCAATTCTTATTTGAATCATGTCACCTATGCCCTTGTGCATAATTCTAAATTCTATTCTCTTTTTAATCTTGCCAAAGGGGGAGAAAAGTAGTAGTAAAAGAATTTGCATAACATATAATCAAGGGAAGTATCAGTCGAGGGGGAGCAATCTAACCTAAAATGTAATCTTTGATAAACTTAGTTTTTAATAAGTATTATGTTAAAAATTGTTAACCATCTCAACTTCACACTTATGCAATTCATTTCCTTTAGTAAAATCATTCTAAGTTGTCAAAATCAAAAAGGGTGAGACTTTTGGATTAGGTTGGTCAAACCTAAGCCAAAGATCTCTTTTAATCTTGACAATAAAGATTGATAGGTTCTAACATCTTGTTTAAGTGTTGTTTTTGCAGTTTTTAAGTTAGGCTTGCATTGGAAGTTAGATGGACGTCTAAATCTCTAACATTAAGCAAGGCACACCAATTCATAGTCAAGAACCTCAAAATCGTGATCGTAACCTTATAACAAAGATGGATGAATTTAAACCAGATGAATTTGTAGAGCAAATTGCAGCTGTGATCCAGCCAAGGAAGATATGATTGTCATACAGTGTGATTCGCAATAACGTTCGCATTGTTAGTCGCGACTACAAATTTTGTATGAAGGGAACCAAATCTATAATCAAAACTTGCCAAGTGTCCAAGATAACCATTTGGATATCAAAATTTATGAGGGCAAAAAAACTGTTGAGACTATGATTGGTTGAAGAATTTTTTTTCCTTATTAAACAAAAGGATTCGCGGTCACTGTCATGTCTAAGAAGAACCACCGCGACTTTTGGTTAGTTAGATAATGACTATTTTTCTTGATAAACCGATAACAGATCAATAGCAGCACACCATGTGGACTAGTTGTTAGACACAAAATAGGGTTCTCCACCGCAATTTGAGTCTTTCTAGTGCAAATTGGAAATTCGAGACAACTAAATGCCATCCACGACTATGAAATTAGTCTGACAAACATTTATTTCAAAGTCTACCTAGGTTACCTTAGAGATTTAGGCATAGTTTGCTAGTAGCGTCTCTTTATTTGTTATTGCCTATAAATACTATACCAAACAAACATGAATGTAAGAGAATATCATTGATTATTTGCAATTTTACTGCTCAATTTCTTATTCTTTGTATGTGAGTTAATATTATTGGGTGCAAGTATTAAACACCATTGTAATTAGGTTTGAGAGTTAGCCTAGCTATCAAAATACTTGTATTAGGTAAATGTGTGCGCCTTTGAGAAAAACCCTTAAGTGAGGTTTTTGTTTGAACCTTGAAACATAAGTTATAGAGGTTATGTGTGAGCGATTAAAACACATTGTACAAGTTTGGTGTGAGCTTGGAAACACCACTTTGAGTAGTAGAATACCTAATTATGAAGAATTGGGGAGTAGACGTTGGGTTCATTAATACCCAAACCATTATAAAAATATTGTGTGTTCATTCCTTCTCCTTCTCTTTCAATTTCCCAAACACTTTATCTTGCCTCTAAATTTTTAAATTCCCATTAATTCTTCTCCCGTTATTGGTGCTCAAGGGCGCACAAATAAAATGAAGATATGACTTAGGAAATAAGGAATGATATAATGTTATGAATGATAAAATGATGCGATGATATAAAAGATAGATATGATGATGAGATGATGTTATGATATGATAGAAAGACAACAAATTGCATGATATTCAGACAACTAGTCCATACCCAATATCACATCAAATTCACGGTATGGCAACAATACTAGATTAGCATTCAACTCAACACCATCAATGTGAATCACACAATCATGACATACCTTATCCACAATCATCACATCTCTTAAAGGAGTACTAACACATAGATTAAAACCTAAAGGTTGATGCGACACCATTGCGATGCCATGTTCAATGAAATGAATGAATATGTGGAACCAAGATCAATTAATGCATCAACTTTTAAATTATGGAGAAAAAGTTTACTAGTGATTACTTTTGGAGCAGTAATAACTTCTTGCTAGTCATGGTAAATACTTTGGCTTGTGCCAAGGGTCTAGAACTCTGACCTTCTGATCTGCTCATACCTTAGCCAATTGTAGTTGTACTACCTCTGCCTCTGCCCCTGCCAAATGATACTCTAACTCCACTTACCTTTGAAACTTCAATTGTGGACTATGATGTGGCTCTACCTTTGCCTCTGCCTCCCTATGACATTATAGATCTTTCAAGACAATCTTTAAGCCTATGATCAAAAGACCTATAAAAATAGCACCCACCAATCAATTTTCTATATTCACCCATATGTTGCCTGCCATAATGTACACATGAGGGTTGTTGTTGCATAACTTGGCCTTGACCTCTGCCTGCATATGATGAAACTCCTAATCCTTTACCTCTATAGTTAGAGTAACCACCCCTAGCACTAGACAGTGATAGCATATAATCTCCACATTTACCTTTCTTTTTGTTAAAATATCCCACAAACTCAATAGGCCCTTTTTTTACTCGTTACTCTATCCTTTCTTTTTCTAATCTTTTTACCCTGATTGTGGGAGCTTTTAGCTTGGTATAACTTTCAAGATCTGCAGTTGTGATCTTACTTCTGATCTCATTCTCTGTCTCTCTTTAAACTTTCGACATTTATCTTTTTCAGTGGCCACTATGAAGGATGCATAATGAGATAATTGATTTAATTTTACCGCATACTCTGCTATAGTCATCTCCCCTTACTTTAGGTTTAGAAATTCCTTTATTTTATTATCTTTGTACATTTTTGGCATGTAATTATTGTTGAACTCATGAAGAAAATCATCCCATGTAAGCACTAGTTGTTGGACATCACTCCCTAGAATGGTTTCCCACCAATCATATGCATCCCGCTGTAATAGTGACACTATATAATCAAACTTTTCTTTTGGTGTGCATTTCATCAAATTTAAAACTCTCTATGTTCTTTTTAAACATGTCTCTACCATTGATGGATCTGTGGTACCACCAAAGTCAATTGCATTATACTTTTTAAATTTGTAATATATTCTTTCTTTTGAATTTCTAGACCCTGCACTGTTGGTTCACCAATTCTATATTGTGGTTGACCATAAGATATGTGTTGTGCATGAGAATGTATCAGAGATTTAACTCTGTCATCAGGTTGATCTCTTAATGGTTGGCATGATGCTTTTATGGAATGCAAATCGGCTTACTCTTCTCTCCTTGGTGAGCCATTGGTACCACCATGACTTCCCTTTGCTAATGCCTTATAGACATATAAGAATATGTCATATGATAATGCATAATAGTTCAAAAGACATGTCATGTTCATATATATGTCCCTATGGAACCCTATCCCTACTCTAATAACAAAAATTATAACTACCATTTTCATTTATAAATCATGGCATTCATGTCCAAAAATACATATGCATAAAGGTTTATTCGTCTTATACACATTCTAATATGTATTTAATGTACATATATGTTAACTAATGTTCAAGGTTAGTAATCATAAATTGGTTTCCATTTAGATATATGTACATGACACAAGGAGAGAGAGAACCAGAATTCAGCCAATGATATGTGGTCCATGTGTCTCTATGCAAAACTCTATGCACCAAAGTATCCAAACCCTATGTTTCAGTATCTAAAAAACATAATTATGATTTGGTGAGTGGCGACTCAATGGATAAAAATAATAATCATATTCTTGTGGCGCAACCAACATAAGAATAACATAAGGATACATTACAAGTACAACAATTGACTATGCAGGTACAAGTGTAATAGATTGATTTTTGTCCTGACCTTGCATGGCAAACACTACTCTCGGGAATTCATGTGATTCAAGTGATATTTGATTTTGCTGTCAAGTATATAATAAGTGGATGATTTGATCAATAACATGTGCCAATAAGACATATTGGTCCCTTTTTCAAGTGATTTGCATGCATTTGACAAGCTGATCACAACATCATTTTAGTTCCATATGCAAGCGTTCATTCACAATGGTATACCAAGTAATCATTAAAAGCATATAATTCTCACTTGACATGTATTCACATGTAAAATATAACAATTCAATCACGTATACATGTAATAGAACATAATCAAATCATAAAATTATCACATATATAATCACATATACATGTAATAGAACATAATCAAATCATAAAATTATCACATATACATATTAAAATCTAATTATAGTTTTTGCTCACCATTTGATGTGACCAACCTTTATCGTAAGTTTCGTTCTCTCTCTAGGGCTTCCTCAAAGTGTTTAGATCCTAACATTGATACATACATGACTATAAGTATATCAAAATGATTATGAATGCTTGGTATGTAACTCTGGCATGATCCATACAAGTGGACCTAGTGTTTATGAATATTTTCATTTTATGGCAGCTTGAGCTTGCTACACTCTCATAACAATAACTCTAGATTCATTTATCCAAATGAATTGATTTTTTTTTAAATAAACTAGACACATAACAATACAACATATTCAAATTTCAGGCCAATATAAGACATATAGAAAATGTAAAGAATTTTTGAATTTTGCTATATTTCAATGTCATCTTAGTCTGAGTAAGTCTTACATTCTTAAGTATATCTCCAATTGTACAAATCCAATTGCAATAGTGATCTAGTAGAAGTTACAAAACACATAAAGGAACATTTTTCTTGTTTACTTATTGTTTAATTCAGTCTAAAGCACTAAAATAAATGACTAATTTAAGGGTGAGAAAGTTTTCAACATGTTGAAAATTAGTCATGACGAAGGTGAAATATCCCATCAACTTTGTTAAATTTGGCAAAAAAATTTTATAGGCATGTAGATAATACATAAATGCACAACTTTTAAGTTTAACATATCATCAAATTATGAATATGTGGCCATCAAATTCTTAAAAAATAAAATTATATGACTGATGAGGTTTCATCCGGGTATAGGGTAAGACTGAAGAAGATAAATTAACTTACCTATTTTTCCAGAACCATAAAATCTTAGGATTCCTTCCTATGCAGCTCATTCTTCTTCCTATCCTTTTTTTACTTTTTCTTCTTCTTATTCTTCCTTTCTTTCTTTCTTCTTTAGCACTCTATTTCTTCCATTGCCCCTCATATTCAACCTCTGTATTCTTATCCTAAATGATGAAAAATTCCACTTGTAAACCTACTATAACAAGATAGAATTATGACGTTTCATTTCCATTGGTTAGAAGTTCACTTTCCTCTTTTAGTCCTTATTTTTCACTTCTTCATCACCTCCATCCATCTCCTAATCCCTATATGCTCCTTATACTTTTAAATAAGCTCTAAAACACCATTATTTATGATACTATAACATACACGCAACATAAGATAATTTTCCATGCAACTATACAAACATTACATATATGTTCAAGTGTCCCGAATGCAATAGTGCAAGTGTCATCATTATGCTTATCCAATTCACATATCTAAAAGATCATTTATCTATTGTATATGTTCATGTGGGATTGTAAATCATTTATGTAATGAATATGTTCATGTAAGAATGCCAATGAATATGGATAGGGATGTTGCACACCTTTTCTTAAAGATTAACCAAGTCACTATGGAGGTGGAAAGTAAAACAAATCTCCTCTTGATCATCCTTATGACTTTGTCCAATTTCTTATTTATTGAGGAGAGAAAGATGGCAGAGGATTTGGTTTTATGCTTAGGCTAGGAAGGTGGAATAGGTTGGGTTCCCTCCTTTATCACAAGTCTCTTATTATTTGAGGCTTGAGAATTTTCAAGTTTTTTAGCCCTAAAAGAACACAAGGTATAAGTATAAGAATCTGGGTGTATAGCCTTGGCATTGATGAGGTAGGACAAGTCAAAGAAATTATGGGATGCCAAATACTTCTTTATGAGGAATTTTTCATTTTCTTCATTGAGTGCTCCTATATACCTATAAATTGTTGTGACATAAGAAGGTAGAAAAAATTGGTTCTTGGGCTTGGTACTCATGTGAATCAATTGATTCATAAGGTATCAGTTGGTTTGGATGGGTTTGTTTTTTGTTAAATAAAAAAGAAAGTCTAGGTCCTTTTGAGAGACCTTTTTGTTCCCATCACCCCTGGCATTCACAGAAAAGGTGATGATATGATGAAGAAGCTAATTGTGAAGGGTTTGGATATACTTAGCCAAAGATGTTTTTAGGTCATGTTTGGTTTCAATGGATATTTCAGACCAAAATTATGAGTAGATGATATCAAATGTAGAGATAATGAAAGGAATATCATCTCCTACTTGAAGATTAAAAAGGTTAAATAGTTGCTCAAAGGTGATAAAGAAAGGGTCCCAAAAGCCCAAAAAATTAACCCTATACTGACCTGCTCTAGATTCGGCTCTTCTGCTCAATGTGATCGTGCACATGAACTCCTTAACGATTTCATCATAGTATGGTTCATCTTAGAAGATCAACTCATTCCAGCCTAAGTTGGATAAGTAGGCATAAATTTCATCCTTGATTCCTAAGGATTTAAGGAGAAGAGTTGAGGGAATCATATTAGGTTGGATGATTTTAGAGGAGTTGGCTTTGTAATGGTCTTTCTCTTCTTTAGTAATCCCTTTCATCAAGTGAAGGGTAGGAGAACCAAAAGATTAGGCTATGTCATTTCCTTTCTCTGCTCTTAAGAGCTTTTTGGGTGCCATTAGAGAAGAGTGAATATGGTAGAAGGTTTAAGATAAGATAATGAAGAGAGATGAAAATAGTAAAAAAAATGAGGTGCAAAAATGAGAACAAATAATCAAATTTATAATAAATAAGGGGGTGCCATTGGTTGGCAGTCAAATTAGTTAATGCTTGGTAGTTACTCAAATTCACAACCACTAACCTCAAGTCATGATCATTAATTACAAAAAATTTGAGTAATAGATAAGAATTCCTTGAAAATCGAAGGAGTCAACAATCAAAACTTTTGAATTTTGAAAAAAAAATTATGTTGGAGAATAGAGATCACAACTACTAATTTGATGTATGACAAAAAGTTTGACAAGTGCCTGTAAATTGCGACCACGAAAGTAAGGTAGCAACTGCTAATTATGAGGTAAGAAAAAAATGAGGAAAATATAAGAATTGACTTTCCTAATTGTGACCTGCTTAACATATTGATGATTAATTCATGCAAATTGGCATAGAAAAGAATTTTTGCATAAAGAATTAAGTCATCTAAAGTAGTATAGTACACATCTATCAAATATAGCAATAAACTACTTAAAACAACAAACTAAATAAGTAACATTCTATAAGATTTGATTTTCACTCTAGGGAGCTTCCATCAAGCATTCTTAGCACCCTTTTAATGAAGTTCATCCTTTCTTCATTAAAAAGTTTAAGGAAAATATATAAGAACTTGGGTGATTAGTGTCAATAAATTGGCACATTTGATGATTAGTCTTAACAAATTCCAATACTACATCACCATTTTGGACATGATCTCTAAAAAAGTGATGCCTAATGTGAATGTGTTTACTCCTACAGTATTAGATGGGATTCTTTGAAAGATTTATTGCACTTGTGTTGCCAAATTTGATGGGAATGTGATCAACAACTTTGCCATAATCTTTTAGTTGTTGTTTCATCCAAAGAACTTGGGTGCAATAACAACCCGTAATCATATATTCTGCTTCGGCAGTGGACAAGGCAACTAAAACTTGCTTCTTACTAAACCAAAAGACTAAGCATTCTCCTATAAATTAGCAAGTTCTAAAAATGTTCTTTCTATCTAGTAAACTACCAGCATAATCTGCATTTGAATATCCCAAAAGGCTAAAAGATGAATTCCTAGGATACTATAAACCTAAATATAATGTGCAATGTAAATACTTAAGAATTCTTTTAACAACATTAAGATATGTTTCTTTAGGGCATGATTGAAACCTAGCACACATGCATACACTAAACATGATGTCGGGTTTAGAGGTAGTGAGATAGAGTAGAGAACTATCATACCTCTATATCTATTTTTATAAACAAACTTATCCAATTCATCTTTGTCTAATTTGATGGTGGAACTCATTAGTGTCTTTGCTACTTTACATCCTTTCATGTCAAATTTTTTAAGTATATCATTTGTGTACTTGGTTTGGTTGATGAATATGCCCTATTTGGTTTGCTTGATTTGTAGGCCAAGAAAGAACTTAAACTCTCCCATTACGCTCGTCTCAAATTCCTTAGTCATACACTTAGCAAAATCCTTATAAAGAGATTCATTAATAGCACCAAATATAATATCATTAATATATATTTGTTTAATGAGTGTGTCTTGTTTATGCCTTTTAATAAAAAAAAGTAGTATCAACCTTCCCTTTCTTAAAATCATTTTGTAAAAGAAATGAACTAAGCCTTTCGTACCAAGCTCTTGGAGCTTGTTTCAAACCATATAAGGCTCTATTTAACTTATAAACATGATTTGGAAAAATATAAGATTCAAAACCAGGAGGTTGTTCAACATAAACTTCCTTCTTAATGAGATAATTTAAAAATGCACTTTTATCATCCATTTGAAAAAGTTTAATATTCATATGACATGCATAAGTTAGGAGAATCCTAATGGCCTCTAATCTTACTACGAAGGCATCAGTTTATCATAATCAATGCCTTCTTCTTGGTTGTACCCCTTTGCAACCAATCTAGCCTTATTTATAATAATGAAACCTTATTCATCTAACTTATTCCTAAACACCCACTTGTATCCTACAATAGGGTGTTCCTTATGCCCAGAAACAAGTTTTCGCACTTTGTTTTCTCTTAAATTAGTTGAGTTCCTCTTGCATGTCAATCACCTAAATTTCATCATCAAGAGCCTCATCAATTGATTTTGGCTTAAATTGAGAAACAAATGCAAGATTATTTTCTAAAGCATTAAGTTGGGATCTAGTACTTACACCCTTGAAAGTATCACCAATAATTAGATCCTTTGGGTGATGTTTGAAGAATCTCTAATCCATGGAAAGATCTTTATCTGAAATTTATGCTTATTGTGGTTGGAATTCCTTTTCTTCTCTTGATGACTTGTCCTCATCATGGTTTTTAACAATCTCTCTTGACTCCAGCTTTATTTTCTCAAAGTCACTTGCAAGATTATCAATTAGAGAACCTTTCCCAAAATTAAATTTACTAGATTCATCAAACACAATGTTCATAGACTCTTCAACAACCATAGTGCTTTTATTGAATATTTTATAAGCTTTGCTAGAGGTGGAATATTCTAGAAAAATACCTTCATTTATCTTAGAATCAAATTTTCTAAGATTATCCTTGGTATTTAAGATGTAGCACTTACACCCAAAAACTATTATGTATGATAGCTTAGGTGTCTACCATTCCAAAGCTCATAAGAAGTTTTATTAAGAATGGGTCTTTTAAAAATGAGATTAGAAATGTAATAAGAAGTATTGATGGCTTTAACCCAAAAGTAATTAAACAAGGAATACTCATTAAGTATAGTTCTAGACATCTCTACTAGTGTTCTATGTTTCCTCTCTATAACACCACTTTGTTGTGGTGTTTTAGGAGTTGAAAAATTATGAGAAATTCCATTGTTTAGACAATAAGATAAAAAAGATTCATTTTAAAATTCTTTTCCATGGTCACTCTTTATAGAAGAAATGAAGTAATCCTTTTTATTTTGAACTTTTTTTTGTAAAACTTTTCAAAGCATCGAAAGTGTCATGCTTATGAGTTAGAAAGGATGCATAAGTAAACCTATAGCAACCATTAACTAGAATAAGTGCATAATATTTTTCACTTAAACTAGTACTCCTAGTAAGTCCAATCAAGTCCATATGGATAAGTTGAAAAGGTTTAGATGTACTTACAACATTCTTTGCCTTGAATGAAGATAGATTTTGCTTTCCCATTTGGCATGGTCCACATGTCTTGTACTTTGAGAATTTTAGCTTGGGAAGACCTTCCATTGTCTTTCCTTTGGATAGGCTTTGTAGGAATTCCATACTAGCATGAACAAGTATTCTATGCCAAATCTAAGTATTTAAACATCATATTATCATCAAATAATGTAAGATTCTAATGATAGCAATAAACGTTCAAGGTCTCTTAACACATAATAGATTAAAGGAATTATTGATGGTCCATTTCATCAAAAACATTTATTGATATTTAGTTCACAAAACTCAATATGATTAAAGGGCCTTTTTATTGGGTTCTGTAGAACAGGCATAATAAAAAAATAAAAATTTTTAAACATGTAAAACCCACCTAGGATTCATACAATTTGATTAAATCAATAAGAAGGATGTGAAAACATAGTAATTTAAGTAAGAATCATAGATCTGTTGCAAGGCTAATAGAGGGTTTACACCATAACACCCTACCTCGAGCTTGTTATTGAATCTAGGCATTACCAAAGGATGAATGCCCTCAGTAGGTATCCATACAAATAGACTATCTCGAAATCAAATAGTGTGCTAGCACTAGAATTTTAATGTGAATCTCTCTTTTTGTGTTTTCTAAAGGTAAAGTGAATAGATAATGACCGTATAGAAAACCCTTTTTTTAAAAAAATGTTAATATATTTCAACTATTAAGATATATATGTTAACTATGTATCTAAATAGATATGAATAAGGTAATATATTATTTAGTTTTAACTTTTTAAAACAAAAAAGATATCTAAATATGTTAGATAATATCTTTAATTATCTTAATTACAAATAAAGATAACAATAAGCACAATTTTGCTTTTGGGCCTATTCTAAGTGCACAACCATATAGGTTCACATAATATTGGTAATGGCCTAAAACCTATTTTTGGCCCACAAGACATGACTACCCAAATTAAGTGAAGGTCATTAATCTAAACTAACCTATCTTATAAATAGCATTATAACTCTTTTGTCACATTATATCTCAATTGAACAAAAGGCATGGATCATGTCATCCTTATATTGTTCGATTAAATAATTTCTCAATCTCTAAGTAAAAATGACATTGATAACCTTTATCAATTCAATTTTGTATGACTATGCAATCTCTTCAGCCTAACTTATCGAGGGGCCTAGAGATATATTTCTCATAAACAAGTGAAGGACAAATTCCTTCTCAATTAATCATATTCCTATATATGATTTACCCTATGCCTAATATCAATATATATGATCATCCTATTAAAGATAATGTCCTACTGTTTCAAAACATAATTTTCATCCTATTAGAATCAATGGTGATTTTTAAGTAAGAGGATTCAATTAATACTATTGCATGATAATCACTTATAATAGTTTATCCATGTAACATTCTCATTGCGAGTCAGTCTAGTACAATATTTCTTAAACATGTATCTATGTGCTTGACTTAATATCCCATATCCTTGATTAGTAAAACATAGTCATCAATCAAAACACATACTAGAGTTCATTCATTAATATCCCAACAATAGTGATTGTCTGGGGATAATTTAGAATAGAATTCCTTACACTTAAGGGTTTTACTATCAAGTCACATACTTAATGATCTTAAGTAGAATTAGTTATTCATGGAATTTATCATTTAGTTATATACATAATATAATAGACATATTTAATAAAAATGCAACCATGAAATTAATAAAATATCCATTACAAAATTAGCCTCAGACATATAACTAATAGTCTCCTATTTGCATTAGGCCTAATAAAAAATGTACCTAATACCTATTAACCTAGCATGGCTTTCATGCTTTGGCTAGGATAGTGGTTTGGTGAATGGATCAACAATGTTATCATTTGTTGGTACTTTGTACATCTTCAAGTCTCTCCTTTCAATGTTCTCTCAAATGAGATGAAAATGCCTATGTATTTGGATTGTTGATTTGATCTTAGTTCCTTAGCTTGTGCTATGGCTTCATTATTATCCTAATATATGCCTACAAGATATGAAATGCTAGGAACAACAACCAATCTAGTACTAAATTTCTTAATCCAATGGAAGTGGTCCAACCTGTGGTGATTTATGACGATTTTATATGGGATGAAGGAGTATCATGAGAGCAACCTTACTGGAGAAGTGAGGAGTACTACTATAGTTATGGACAAACCTATGGAGAGTGTGAAGGGGAGCATTTAGTTTGATGACTTCACCAAATAGTTGGAGAAAATATAGAAGGCTCTAAGTGCTAAAGGTTTGGAGAATGGAACAAATATTGAGGAATTGTTAGCCTGTGAACTCGTAAAGCTACTAGATAATTTTTGCATGAACTCACTATGTTTATAGGGGTTCGTAATGCCAAGGACCATGTTCATTCATATCTGCTAGTCATAAAGGTGTCTAGGTTTCTTATGGACACTGTGTTAGAACTTTTTGAATTTTCATTGGAAGGTCTACAAAGACAGTATTTCAACCAATTGATAACTGTTATAAAAGATTGAAAGGAATTGATGAAAGCTATTGAAAAGCATTATGCTTGTAATTCTAACCTATAGGTCACATTCCAAGACTTCGAGTGTTTAAAGTAGAAAATTGGCAAAAGCTTCAATGACTACATCAGGAGATAGGAGAAGACGACTTTAAAGATGACCATAAGGCCTATAAAGAGAGAGCAAGTTTGCATGATGATCAAGGGGGCTCTGCCTATTGTTGGTATGTGAATTAGGGGAATGTTAGTCAATAACTTTGAGGACCTTCAAAAAGCATGATTGCAAGTTGAAGAATTGGAATTTAAGTCAAAAAGGCAGTATAGGGAAAGAAGAAGCACACTGTCTTAAACCTAAGCTAAAGGTAATAAGATGGCTGATGTCAATGCAGTAAGGAAACCAAGATAGTTCACTGATTTAGAGATACCTCTATCGAAGGCATTTGAGAGGTTGCAAAAGAACGGAATACTGAAGCATCTGACACTGAGACCACCTCCCAATCCACTACTTAAGGGGTATGAAGCTAATGCTTATTACATTTTTTTATCAAGGAGTGGGTCACAAAAATGATGATTGTTATATACTGAAACACGAGATTCAAGATCTCATCAACAATAAGGTGATAGTCCTACCAAATTCAAGAAGGTCTAGCATTCGAGGGAACCTTCTCTTAAACTATCTAATTTTCATCCCTCAAGCTAGAGGACATTAATGATAGATTCTAGAATTCCTAAGAAAGTAGTGATTATTATTATTAAAAAGGTTACGAGGGAGACTATAGTTGTTTGTACTATTAATCCTTGAGAGAGTTTAGATGAAGAAATAGAGGAAAAGTAGAGAAAAAAAATAATCCAGCTATGGAAGGAAAGTGATAAAGAGAAACAAAAGAACACGCGCAATGATAAAATATTACAATGAAAAAGAAGCCCCTAAGGAAATAAGCATTGAGAACAAGATAAATGAATTCATTATAAAGGAGAAGAAAGATGACAACTTTGTTGTCAAATAGTTAAAGAAGATGCCAACCTAGATCAGTGTGTTGGAGTTGCTTATCTCCTCTCAAAAACATAAGAAGACTATGGTTGATGCTCTATCGAGCCTAGTTATCTCAAAAGAAGCTCCTCAGATGGATGTTATCCCATTGGTAACTCATAAAGGTAGAATCACTTTCTTAAATAAGGGTTTACCACTAGAACAAAGAGATCATAATCAAACCTGATTCAACCAAGTTGAGATAAATAAATGCATGCAATGTGTGATGGTTGATGATGGTTTTGGGATTAACAATTATATCTCAAAGTTGTTGCATAAGTTTAGATTGTCGAAGAAAGATTTGGAGGCTTCCAATAGTGTCATTCAAACCTCTGATGAAAGTAGGAGGTTGACTGCAAGTGTGTTTAAGATTAAAGATAGGCATAGTGGAGACAATTATCGAATTTATAGTCTTGGACATTCGCTATTGCTAGGAAGAACAAGGTACCACCCACTGGGCGGTGTACTTTTACTATTCATCAAAAAGTTAAGATTCCTCATAAAGGGGAGACCATATGTATAGAGGTTAATGAATTTGTATTAGCCTTAAGCGTGGCTATTATGCATCTTCGAGGATTTTAGGTTGCTGGGATAATTGATAAATAGGTTGATCGTAAGGTCATGGGAATTATGAAGAACATGAACTTTCTTCTAGAATATGGGTTAATGAGGAATTCTACCAGTATACCAAAGTTTCTAGAAATCCCCACTCATACTACAAGGAAAGGACTAAGGTATCATGGCAAAAAGTCAAAGTAAGGGATTTGTTTATGAAAAATAGAGAGGCCACTAAAAAGGCTGGGCATAGGGCAACCGAGAATGAGGAGTCACTAAGCAAGTAAGTAGACGAACTATATAACGCCTTTTTCCAATTGGATGTTAGCAAATTGGGATATCATAATTATCAAGACTCATTAGAAGAGGAGGATGGGAAAAAGAAGTGAAAGAATAAAAGGAAATAGATTACATGGATAAAGGATGATTAAGAATCGACATAGTCTGCAGTTCTGTACGACCCTTAGTCTATATGACCATAGAATGATAAGAAGATGGTCACTGATGAATAGAGGGAATAATATGCATTGGACCAAGAATTTTAGGCCACTAAAGAATATCATATCAAGAAGAGGTCTGATTCGATAAAGTAAAGTGCACACTTCATGGATTCAGATTAGGGATACACTAAGCCATGTAAGTTCACTGAAGTTGTCTACACATGGATAAAATTAGAAGACATCGATATCCTAATCATAAACTCCATTGAAGAAGTAAGTGGTGGAGAAATAGGAAGCCCTATGGTAGAGACTGTGCCTGCTACAACAAATGGTACAACACTTTGAGTAGATTTTTTAAAAAGTAAGATAGATAAAATGAAGTTTTTAATCAGTTGTCAAGGCTGTTGTTGGTATAGAGAATGGGAAAGAGAAAGATTCTTTGTAGAATGTTGATCTTAGGGTTTTAACTAATAAAGTAATGGGTGAAAAAAAAGTAAAAGGCTCAGGTAGATGAAACTCCAGTTAACCAACCAATTGAAGATGAATTTCTTGCTGCTATTGATGTTATTGTTTCTAGTCTATTTGAAGATGATGATGTATTCCTCTCTAAGTTTAAGGCAATGAATGGTGATTGTTTTTACTTATGTGATGTGTTTCCTAATGGTAGTGTGCATAGCATGCATAATTTCATAAGCATATTTAACATTAATTCTATGCATACAACTTATTTTATCTTGGCACATAGGAAAATCTAAAGATATTGCTCATTACCAGTGATGTCATACCGAAGGAGCAAAGGAAGTTTGAACAATTGCTTAGGAAATATCAAAGGTTTTTTACTTGGGTGTATAAAGATATGTATGGGATTGATAGGCAAATTCCAAAATTCAAAATTTCAAACTACCCATATATGAAGCCAATAAAATAGAAACTTTAGAGAATGAGGCTGGAGTGAGCTTAGTTGGACAAAAAAAGAGTAGCAAAACAATTGAATGTCAAATTCTTAGAGATAGTAGATTACCCCAAATGGTTATCCAACATAGTATCAGTATCGAAGAAAGATGAGAGAGTAAAGATGTATGTTTCCTACAAGGATCTGAACAAGGCATGCCTAAAGGACAATATTACTACACTGCACATAGACGTGCTAGTTGACAGCGTTGCAAATTGTGTTGTGTACTCCTTCATGGATAAGTTCTTTATGTATAATCAGATTCTCATAGCTATCACAAATAAAATGAAAATGGCTTTTATCACAAAATGGTAGGCGTATTGCTATAAAGTAATGCCATTTGGTTAAAGAATACAGGGGCCACATTGAGCAAATGGCAATTGCCCTTTTGCATGGGTTAATCCATAAACGGTAGAGGTGTATATTAATGACATAATGGTGAAGTTGGAGTCAACGAAAGGGCACTTTGAAGCTTTGGACAAGTTTTTAAAGAGAGTCGATGAGTACAATTTAAGATTGAATCTAAAGAAGTGTGTGTTTAGGGCCACCTTCAACAAGCTATTAGTGCAGGTGGTCAGTTAAAAGGGAATTGAAATGAGCCTAAAAAAGGTAAAGGCAATTCAGGGTATGTCCATACCTAAGACGAAAAAGGAGATCTGAGGTTATCTGGGTTGCTTATAACACATTAGTTGATTCATAACAAGACTAATTTCCATTTGTGAGTCAACCTTCAATCTTTTAAGGATGGACAGGTTAAAGAGGCCTTTGAATGAATAAAATAATGTTTGACTAACCCACTAGTATTAAAGTCACCAAAGCCTAAAAACCACTAATCTTGTATTTTCAGTAGAAGACAACCCTGTTAGTGCAATGTTAGCTCAAAAAGATGGAACATGGAATGGACATGAAATATACTATCTTAGTAAGAAGTTATTGTCCTATGAAATTAAGTAAAACCAAGTGGAGAAGACTCGTTTAGCGTTGGTTTGGGTGAAAAAGAAATTGAGGCATTATTTTTAGTCATACTCTATGAAAGTGATTTCAAAGCTTGTTCTAGTTAAGTACCTATACAAGGCCTCATCCTTGATAGGAAGGTTGATAAAATGGTTGACCTTGATGACTGAGTTCAACATCAAGTATGTAGCAAAAAAGGTGACCAAAAGGCAAATAGTCTCAGAGTATTTGGTACAATAACCTCTTGAAAAAGGAAAATCTGAATTGCCCTACTTCTCGAATGAAGGATTAGGGACAATTGAGCTATAGGGATGGAGAGAATACTTTGATGGGGCTATAAATAAGAAAGGTATAGGTGTGGAGATAATTATGATGCTGACAAATGTAGTTATTTCTTGTAGCTAAGAAATTGGACCATAAAATTACCAATAACATGGTTGAGTATGAGGCATGTTAACTCAGTCATGAACTCTTAAAGTAAATAAGGGTAAAGACAGTAGAGGTGTTTGGGGACTTATTGCTAGCCATTCTACATATTACAGATGAATAAGAACTGAATGAAGAATGTTTAGGCCCATATTTAGAGCATATAAAAAAATTGGTGTAGAATTTTCAGAGGGTCACTTTCCATCATCTG
This sequence comes from Omphalea diandra, assembly GCA_949677035.1. Classification (NCBI taxonomy): domain Eukaryota; kingdom Viridiplantae; phylum Streptophyta; class Magnoliopsida; order Malpighiales; family Euphorbiaceae; genus Omphalea; species Omphalea diandra. The sequence continues at coordinate 8,035 of CATIWR010058284.1, read as the reverse complement.
CCAAGAGAAGAGAATGCAAGTCTCTGTTTGGGATAGGCTAAAAGCGATGCCCATGAAACCACTAATCACACTTCAATTTAAGGTACCATGCTATATAGGTAAAGGGGTGATGCAAGTATCAATGGAGAACCATCCTTGTTATGTTGATATGCAAAGGTAATTGGAGAATGTCAAATACCCCAAAGAGGTTGAGAAGAAGGATAAGGATGTGATTTAAAGGTTGTCCTCATAGTTTATAGTTTATGACAAGGTAATGTACAAGAGAACGCTCTATCAAGTTCATTTGTAGTGTCTGGTAGAAGAATAGGTCGATAGCATCATAAAATAGGTGCATACAAAGGTTTGTGGTCCCTACATGAATGTGAAAATAATTGCAAGAAAATTCTAAGATTGGGATATTACTTGACAACTATAGAACATGACTATATCCAGAATGTCTAAAACCATTACGAATCTCAAGTCCATGGTATTCTTAGTCATTTACCACCAGCTGAGCTACAGAATTTGACCTCACCATGGCCATTAATATCCTGGGGTATTGACATGATCAGAGGGATTAAACTAACTTTTGCAATGGGGCATAGGTATATTGTAGTAGCAATAGACTACTTCACAAAGTGGGTAGAGGTTGAAGCCTTCAATAACCTGGGAGCAAAACAAATAGCATGGTTCATTAAGAAAAACCTATTCTATTGCTATAGTATGCCACACCATGTTGTCAGAGATAATGGTGTCCATTTCTAGGAAAAGGTTAAGGTCATGTTAGGAAAAGACAACATAACCCATCATAAGTCATCACCTTAGAGGCCATAGGCTAACAGAGCAGTGGAAGTGGTAACTAAGAATGTCAAAAAAATTCTTACCAAAATGGTTGAAATGTATAAAGATTGGTTTGAGAACTTACTATTTTCCTTATAGGGTTATTGAACTATGACAAGGACATCGACTCAGATAATGTCATACTCCATAGTATATGGGATGGAGGCAGTAATAATTGAGCTAGAAGTGAAGTCCTTATGGGTATTGGTTAAATCTAACATTTTGAAGTACTAATGGATGAGAAGTAGACTTGAACAACGAGCTCTATTGGATGAGAAGACGTTGAAGGCCCAGTACCACATCCAATTGTATGGCGCTAGGATGGTCTACACATTCAACAAGAAAATCAAGCTAAGCATGATAAAGGTTAGTGATCTAGTGCTGAAAGGAGTTCGACCACAGACTCAAGATCTCTGAGGAAAGTTTAGGCCAAACTTAGAAGGCCCCTATTTAGTCAAACAAAAATATTCAGGTAGTGCGATGAAATTAGTAGATATGGATAGGAATGACTTCACCATGCCAGTAAACTTAGACCAACTAAAGATGTATTTCATATGAGGTGTGAGAAAAGTAAAATAGCTTGTTAAGTGAAAAACTTAAATAGGCAACTTAAGTAAAAGTTAGTGCATAAAGATAAAAAAAAAAAGATGAAAAAGAAAAGAAAAAGAAGCTCGCTAAGTAAACCCAAAATGGTAGATTAGGCAAAAAGTTTAAGCATAAAAGAACAATAAATGTAAGTAAAGCCAAGAAAGGGTGACCGACAATTAAGAGACCATTATTATGATAGTTATGTGACAATAGAGAATACAAGGATAAATTAGCCAAGGATAAGCAAAATAGAGGAATTAGAGAAGTTAATCAGATGATTTAATATGCCAATATTAAAAATAGAAGCCATTCATCCAATTCATGTGTAACGTACAAAATGTAAATGATTCATATTAGGCATGATATTAAATGAATTCATACTTGCATAATTAAAGTGAATAGTCATACATGCTTTTGAACTATTAGTAAATATAAAATGGTATTTTCTGTGAAAGATCATTGTCTACTAATCGCTAATGTGATGTTTATAGCTTTAAAGATCACGTAACCATGCCATGTAGTTTGTGCCATAGTTGATCTGAGGGTTTCGACCGGTGAAGAAGTCATGGATGTGGTGGTTAGTCCATATAGCCTTAACCTTATCCAAGAAGCGTTGGGATAAGGAAACCTCTACAAATGATGGAAGGAATTATACCTCAAATTAAGGAGCGCAGGACTGGCGATGTATGTGAGCTGGATCACAAAACATGCTTGAAGCCAAAAGAGGAAGAATGGCCCAATCCCCAAAAGTCCTTAGGGTGACACATGACAAATTTCACCATGGGCAACTCCAACGGATGTCGGTGGTAGTGATGCGGGACATCCACTTGGCCACAGTAGCAGTGGGCCTCGTCAAGCGATGGTTTGAATGACATTGCACTTAGTAAAGCCTCATGTTAATGATTAAGGCATCCAACAGTCCTAGCCTCTCCTGCATCCATATCAAAAAAAAAAAAAAAAAAGGGACAAAAAGAAAAAAGAAAAGTAAATTATGCTCGTTAGGTTGAAAACTTGAAAGGGCAACCTAATAAAAAATGAACAACCCACTAGATTGAAAACTTGTAAAAGCAGTCCAAGCAAAAATTAGGGCAATAAAAAATAATAGAATAAGAAAAAAAGAAAAGAAAAGGAATTTTCTTTTTTTTTTAAAAAAAGAGAAAAGCTAAGAACCACAAAAAAGGATACTGTAAGAGGAACTCTTACCTAAAGTAATAATAGGCTCCTTGCAAAGGAATCACTAACATCTAGAGCTACCTTGTCAAGTCTTAAGATGGTCTCGGCTAAGATCGTCAGTATATGAGTTCTCCCAGACTCAGCTTTCTTTAAGAATGGTAAAATCTATAGATCTATTTAGCTATCCACCCTCCGTAGCAAATACTTGTACATTACAATGGCCATTGCAATATGAGCCTAGGTCACCAAACCATGGCCTCTCAAGGGGAAGTTATAAAATGAGTCATAAGGATTGTCTCTTCACCCAATGTGTATATGGCTACCTCCTAATACTGCATGTTGAATAACTTTGCCATCTTTCAAACATGTGGGTAATCCAACTATGGCACCACAATCTGGTCTACGGTCTGGACATGGTAGTTGAGAATGGCACCAAACATGGACAGATCTTCACATCTTCGAAGTGAAAGGTATAGGTAGTGAAGTCTCATAAATCACAACGTGCCTATAGGAAATGTGCATCAAAATGGACAAAACAAAGGTAAAAAAGAGCCGAAAGGCTAGCCCATGTTAAGTCAGGCCAGATTTAGGGTGGAAGAGACCTTATAAAGGTTATTGACATAGTTTGGGTGCTGGACATAGTGGATGTGAAGGGAAAATTTGAAATGGGAATTTATAAAATAAGACAAGGCTAGTTAATGCTTGGCAGTTATACAGCCCAACAGGTCTGTATAGCCATTCAGCTAGGCTGTATATACCTCATCATAGGGTATACAACCTTTAGTTCTTAAGAAAACTCAGATAGCCTCTTTTTCATACTTTTGGCCGATAATGGCATTTGTACCTATTTTGAAAAGTACATCTATAAACAAGTACTAACTAATAGTTCAACAAACACTCATAATACAAAATTATAAGCAAATATCATTTTTACTAAAGAGTCAATAGCTTTAAAGTTTAATCACTATAGAATATCTTAAAAAATCTCAAAACCTAAGTAAGCATCTAAAATTGACCCTTTCAAATAGCCCAATAAACTGTATAATCATGTAAAATATCAATAAAAAAATTAGGGCTTTCAAATGGCCCGATAATCTATATAATTGTGCAAAATGTCAAAATGTACCGTATTGAAATGGAATAGAAAAGAAAATGCCTTAAAAAGTTAAGATATATGAGGGGTCTCTAAAGCTCAACTATTCCCGCCTCTACACAAAGTTGGCTTAGAATCCTTAGCCTCACCCTCGGTCACCATATATCTATACACTACGGTCGCCTAAGCTAAGATCTCATTCTTTGCCTTTACCTTTGCCTTTGCTTGACATAAAACCTTTTCTCTGCTCTGGTGATTCAAGTGTTGGATAATTTCTTATAAAGAAACATGAGAGTTAGGGTGAGTAGGACATAAAACACACAAGGCATAAATCAACATGTATACATGCATTGCTTTTTCTTCTGTTATGTGTATTTTCTTACTAATCTGCATAAAATGTGTTTATTCCAACACGACCCTCTTCATGGTGGTGATCAGATCGACCATAGCCTCACCCTAAACATGGGGAATCTGTAATAAGAGAAAAAGGGAGACATCTTTAGTAGCAAAGCTTGTATCATAGTCAGGGTATGTTGAAATAAAGGAATGAAATACTCAAGCGGGTAGTGTCAACATGTTTAAATGTGCATGCAAATCAAGGGATTTGTAGCGACATCATGGAGCCCAACAGTGAAGTCATATAAGATTCCACCAAACCGCATGGCATGGAAACCAGATCATCTATTACCATGGGCTCTATACCCATTAAAGATGACACATGAGCCTATTTGTAGTCTCGGGCAGTAGTAGTACCCTAGCCCTATGCTAAAGGATACTGCCCCGTCAGCGACATGTCAGGGGAATACTTAAATGGCTACCTCTGATAAAGGGAGGCTCTCAATAAGCACTCGAATCATCTAAGACCTACAAGAGGTCTTATCAGAAGTCTGATGCTCCCCTAGCAAGTAGTGTAAAGTAAGCTCTGCACCCTCTAAATCCCTTACCCAAAATAAGCTTGTGGATCGATGCTACGGGATGGGTCGCATGTCCAGACCCTCATACCAATAGAAGACATGCTCACTTAAGTACCACTCTCAAATAGAGGATCGTACCATCAGTTAGCGATCATAAGATATGGCCTCTACCTTGGCCACATCTCCATGAGACCCCTCCACTCGAGACGTAGTTGTAATAAAAAATTGAAGACCACCGTAAAAATAAGACAAAAAATTACACATAATAATTATGACTCATAAAACTTTATTTATGTAGGAAAAAAATACTTGGTCAAGGGTAATAATGTTTAGCCAAGCATGCCTGTCAACAATAATGGACTCCAAGTAGACCATACCACTTCATTATGAAAAATGAAGTTACCCACCCTTTGCCTTGGCTTTAGGGTTAATGCCCTATAGTAAGCCTAGCTCAATGCCCCATGTCTTCAATAAGTATGGCATAACCCTAAAACAATTGTACAAGACCAAAGCTTAAAAGGGAAGAAAGGAGAATTAAAAAGTGCTTATAATAAGGACCCTCTAAGTACAGTACATATTCCCCATGCCTTGAGAACACCGGACAAGGTACTAATACTGGTATGCCAGTACTACAAAACCCTAATCAAACTAATGGAACAATCTTAGATCCTCCAATAATAGCACCAGGCAAAGCTCATCCATGTTAGAGGCATTTGAGAAAATGACAGTTGATAAAGTGGATAGGAGGATGCATCGTGCATGTTGATTGCTCGCCTTATCAGAACTATCATTTGTGATCTAGGGCATGACAACTTGAATGTTGGACCTCGACATAGTCTTGCTCCCTTTAAGTAAGGGAACACATCTTAAGACCCTCAAAAGGTAGTCCTTTTAAGGAACTAGTTCGTGTATGCTTGAATTTATGGGCAAAGAAGTACCTATAAAGTGTAGTCCAATAAAAAAGGTGAAGTCCTCAATCGTCATTGTCACCTTACTAATTAGGGGTAAATGGAAGGTGTGAGTCACATCCATCCACTGCTCCAGATGTGCATGCATCACTATTGAATTAACCTTCAATACATCCTTTAGCATAATTCACAGAAAAGTCTAGACCTTGGTACCCTCCAAATAGGCTACGACCGAGGATTGCAATATGTGAACCCACTCCTCAGTAGGAGACACAACCCTACTCCTTTCTATAAGGCAAAAATCCCCTACAAAAGAAATAAAAGAAAATGGATAATGTATTTTAGTGCAATTATCGAGATCAATAAACAAAAGACTTAGATAAGTTAAATTCAAAGGTGAAAGAACCATAACCCTACTCACTAGAGGCTTATTTGCAAGTTTTAAGGAAATTATAAAGTTAATTTTCTAAAAAAACATAAATTTCAATCAGCATCCATAATAAGGCATCATGAGATGGGCAAATTCATATAATGGATAAAATATCTCTAATTTTACTCAAGTGGATTTTTCTTGGGATATCTTAGTAATTAATTTCAATCGTTCTTTGTGTAGGTCGTGAAATAAAGCTTAAATGCACATGAATCGAGACAACCAACTAAATCAATATATAGAAAATAAAATTTCACTAAAGATAAAATAGTGAGTATCTTTGAAATTAACTTTGAATATTTCATGAGCTATCCTAATGTTTGCAAGCAAAAAGAAAATTCCACAACAATACCTATGATCTATGCTAGTAAGAATGGCATAAAATAGAATAAAATAAAATAAAAGGGAAAATATGCCTATTGCTCCTGAGACGACTCCAGTATGGTGACAGTACAAGTTGTAGATCGTCAGCTTGTTGCTAGCTATATGAAAGCCCAATGGGACCATCCTCGTGGTTGCGCCTTTTAGTAGGCTTAACTGTGTAAACCCCCACTGGGATCATAGGTGCTATGAGGCCTCCAGTGTCATAATATCCTCATCAAAGTACTCCTCCTAGACATCAAAACGTGTCATCATCATGATACTCGACAATGGTAAACACTTGAAAAGTTGAGGGAACCTAAGAGTTAAGTCCAAAGCTTTGGTAGAGAAAAAGAAGAGAGAAGAAAGTCTACCCAGACATCTAGTCTGTACAAACCCCTTATGGCAAGCAAGCTTGAGATGGGCCTTATAAGCCCACCTTACCCTCGAACCCTTTTTCTCTTAGCTCATTAAGCCCAATTCTCACTTTTTTACTAAAAAAGCCTTACCCAAACTCAAAAGTATCCAATTTACCAAAATACCTCTAACTTCCTAAAAGAGCCCTAAAGCAACCAATTCACCAAAATACCCCTAACTTCCTAAATCAACTAATTCACCAAAATACTCTTAACTTCATTAGGAGCCCCAAAGCACCCAATTTATGAAAATGCCCTTATTATTTGCAGAGTGTCTAGAAAAACACTTTAAACTTGATGATTTAAAATTGAACTGCCAAAATGTCATTCAATGACAAACTTTACCTCCTTTGAGGCTTTGATTTTGAGGAGGATTCTTTTATTCTTAAAAAAAAAAAAAATCAAAACCCATAAAATTCATTCATTGTTATAGCACTAAAACCCAAGCCTATTACAAACACTTTATATATATTAATTTAGCCTTTTTTTTTCATAACTTTTTCTGTCCTATTTTACCGTTCTTGTTTTAGTCTCATTTTTTGTTTTAATTTAGTTGTGCTTTCTATTCTTTTCAAAAAAATAAAAAATAAAACAATGAAAATAAAAATAAAAAACTAAAAAATAAAATCTAAAATTATAAAAATTTAATTTGTTGTATGAATTTAATTAATGTGATTTTTATTGTTGTGTGTTATTTTTGTAAGAATTTAAAAAAATAAAGGGATTTAGTTGCAGAAAAAAAAAAACAAAAGAGGGGGTCCAACTGCACACTGAATATATGCACAAAAGGAAAATCCTTTTGTAAAAAAAAAAAAAAAAAAAAGATAGAAAGAAGAGAGGTCCAGAAGATGTGCGGTTTGCTGCACATTGGATAGAATCCCTTTGTGCACATTTGAGGTCGTATATGTGCGGTTCAAGCCGCACATGTATGTGGTTAGGACTACACATGAGATGTTTTCTTGTCTCGTCCTTGTACGGTGATGCACATAAGGGAAAAAAAATTAAAATAAATACATATATAATATTAAAAAAACATAACTCTCCTTCACCTCATCGCTAACCCTCGGATTTGACTGCATCGACACTCGATCTTCTTCTTCCATGGTCTCCACCACCTGCACCTTGAGATTCTTTCGTATGTTATTTGTTTGTTTTGTCGTGTTGAAAACTTTTGCTCCACATTGAAGACAATGTGTCTTTAGTGTGGGGAGGGTTTGTATTGTTTGATAAATTTGTTTTTATTTGTTCCTATTTTATTTTATTTTAGTTTATATATATATATATATATATATATATATATATATATATATATATATATATATATATATATTTAT
>CATIWR010058256.1:0-16177 GCA_949677035.1 Omphalea diandra | reverse complement strand
AAATCAAAATCAGTCTCATCAAGTGAAATCCTTAGCAGAATTTCTAATACGCCACCACTCTCCACAGCTCCGTTCCATTGTTCTTTCCACTGATCCAAAGCTTCACTACCATATCTGCATTCAGTATACTATGCATATACCTTTAAGCTTCTAACTGTGTTTTTAATCTTTGTTCTTCTTCTTTATTTGAATCGCCCATGTTGTCTCTTTTGCAGTTTCGCGGAGCTAATGGACGAAAACCCTCAACTTGCTCATCTCGTTTTCGCTCAACCAACTGACTACTTGCGGGATTTCGACCAGGCTGCTTTATGGGCTCATGTATGTGATTATCCTTGTCTATATGTGTGTATGAAGTTTTAATCTTTTTCGATATATTTGTGTTAAAATGAAGGAATTCTATGGGTTTATGCATAAACTATGTATGTAAGCTTAGTCTTTTGGTGGATGGAAGTTGCTTAAAATTGTTCATTTGATGAGGGCATGTGATTGTTTATGCTGTTATTTAGCAAACATGCATGTATCTACGTTTCTTTATGCATAGTTATGTATTTGTTGTTATAAGTTGTTTGGTAATGCTTCTTGACATTAACTTTGTGGATGTAAATGGCCTGAATTTGTATTTTGGCATTTGTATTTATGAGCCATGGTTGCGCAATGAGTTGTGTTTGAGTGATGGACTGATATGGGAATTGTGTGTGAGTGAATGTAGAAAATTGTACTCAAAAATTTGAATATTGGGGAGAAAGAGATTGAGAAGAAATTTGTTCATGTCCGTGTTAATGTCAGCGGATCTCCACTGGAATTCCCTGGTTTGTTTCTCTCTGTCTCTGGTATTTTTGTCTTTGGTTTTGTTTGTAGTTAATGTGTTTGTGATTGCGTGTGAGACAGAGACGTTTCCAAGCATTGGGCGTGTGAGAGTGAAGCACCGAGGGATTCTTCTGACTCTTAAAGGAACTGTAATCAGGTCGGGAGCAATAAAGATGTATGAGGGAGAGAGGATGTATCGTTGCCGTAAATGCAAGCATGAGTGGGTTTTATGAGCTTATTTCTTCGTCACATACGCATATGCATGCATATATGTCCATTAACTTTCTACTAGTTTGATTTGCTTGGTATAGCACCACGGTTATGTGTTGAATATGAAGTCAAGGATAAAGCTATGCTCCTGCTTTTTGTTTAGTCTTTGGATTTTGGAGGAATGGCACTATGAATTACTGGTACGCGTGTTATGGTTATTGGTTCGAGGTTTATTTATTAAGTAAAATTAATTGGTGTGGACAATGGTGTCAAGCAAGCTTGAGCTTTGCCAACCATTAGGCTTCGTATGTCCAAGAAGGCTTAATATAGGACACTAATTCCATTTAAGCTTTCCAAACTGAAACTTGAGTACCTGAGCATTGTTCTTGAATCTTTTCTTTAATGCTTTTTCCAGGACTCAAAGCTGGCTGTGGGATTGCCAGCCTATCGGCTCACATAATTTTTTTTAACCTTGGTAGTTATGTTCTTATTACATATTCTTAACGTTAAAGAAGTAGCAATGTTCTCACTTCTTATACAAATCATGTTGCATACAACATAGCAACTTGCAGCTGCTTTGCTTGGCTTGTTCCTGGTACCAGTATTTTTATAAGAAGGCAAGACATGCATGGAGTGGTGTGATAGTTTTGAAGTTGTAAATATAATTTGATCAGCTTCTTGGATGCTCAAATAGATTCCTGCTATTAAAATTCAGGCTTAAATTGGCTTAAGTCCTTGAGCTGATGAAAATTAGATGATTCAATGTTATTCTAATTGATTTACTGCAGACCTGAAAACTTCTACTCTGACAACTATGTTCTGAAACTGTATTGTTATAGTTATTTCTGACTGTCATGTCGTTGTTAGGTACATTAGCACGTACATTGCTCGCTGCTTTATTGCATTCACATGTCAACAATGCTAATTTGCTAAATTTTATGCACTAATTATTGGTTCAACAATGTTTACATGCAGGTTCCTAGTTTATCCTGAGCTTGAGAGTAGAAATTCCATAACGCTGCCATCATTTTGCCCCTCTCAGGTTTTTGCTCACTCAACATTATATTCTGTTAACTTTTTATCCCCTAGTTTTGTGCATTTTTTCCCCTCTGTTCCTTCATAAATTTTGTAGATAAGGCTGCTGAAAATAGTTTGCAACAATCAGATGATGCTTTGTTCTTGAGCAAAAGTAATTGAAGCCCATGATAGTAATAAAGTTGATTGTCTCAACGTCATTTGAATCTGTTTTCAATTTTTTGGATGTCAATCTTTGAGACCATGATTTCATTATGGGTAGATACTTAAACGCGAAGATAAATCAACTCTCTTTTTTACATTTTTTTGGTGAGTTTTAAGCTTCATGCTTATTCTGTTGTGAGCATGATTTATAATGAGGCATTAGTTAGCTCCTTGTAGAATTAGTACCTTTTGATGCAAAATATCTTGTAGTTTGGTCATTAATACATTATGTGTCCAATGATAGAGGTCTAGACCCTGTGAAGGGAACCGTTTTGATCGTGTGGATGAAACATTAATACGCCACGATTATCAAGAAATCAAAACACAAGAAAGTACACAGATGTTGGGTTTTGGGGCTATTCCCCGCTCAATTCCTGTTATCCTAGGGGATGATCTTGTTGACGTTGTTAAAGCTGGAGGTACCACTTCCTCACATCTTTGTTTTTCATTAGTTACTAGATTTGCCTTACAGAATTAACTGTACGAGACCTTCATAGAGAAGTTTCAACTCATGTCGTGAGTGTTAGTTTTATTAACAATGAAAAGAATGACAAATAGACTACAGATCCATTCTTTAATTCTTTCATTCAAATCAACGATAAATTACATGAATCTTCTATTTCATGCAGTCTTCTAAAAGGATAAGAGAAAAGTCAATATTCTTGACCGAATGATTTGGTAGAAGAATGCATTTTTGTGTTAATTACTTAATAAATAAACCTCATACCAATAACCATAATATGCATACCAGTAATTCATAGTGTCATTCCTCCAAAATCCAAAGAACAAACAAAAGCATCAGGATAGCTTTATCCTTGACTTCATATTCCACATATAACTGTGGTGCTATACCAAGCAAATTAAACTAATAGAAAGTTAATGGACATATATGTATGCACATGCGCACGTGATGAAGAAATAAGATCATAAAACCCACTCATGCTTGCATTTCCGGCAACGATACATCCTCTCTCCCTCATACGTCTTTATTGCTCCTGACCTGATTACAGTTCCTTTAAGAATCAGACGAATCCCTCGGTGCTTCACTCTCACACGCCCAATGCTTGGAAGCGTCTCTGCCTCACACCCAAGCACAAACACATTAACTACAAACAAAACCAAAGACAAAAATACCAGAGACAGAGAGAAGCAAACCAGGGCATTCCAGTGGAGATCCGCTGACATTAACACAGACATGAATAAATTTCTTCTCAATCCCTTTCTCCCCAAAATTCAAATTCTTAAGCACATTTTTCTACATTCACTCACACATAATTCCCATATCAGTCCATCACTCAAACACAATTCATTGAGCAACCATGGCTCATAAATACAAATGCAAAAATACAAATTCAGGCCATTCACATCCACAAAGTTAATGTCAAGAAGCATTACGAAACAACTTATAATAATACATACATAACTACGCATAAAGAAACGTAGATACATGCATGTTTGCTAAATAACAGCATAAACAATTACACGCCCTCATCAAATGAACAATTTTAAGCAACTTCCATCCACTAAAAGATTAAGCTTATATACATAATTTATGCATAAACCCATAGTATTCCTTAATTTAACACAAATAAATCGAAAAAGATTAAAACTTTTAATTTAACACAAATATATCAAAAAAGATTAAAACTTCATACACACATATAGACAAGAATAGTCACATACATGAGCCCATAAAGCAGCCCGGTCGAAATCCTGCAAGTAGTCAGTTGGTTGAGCGAAAACGAGATGGGCAAGTTGATGATTTTCGTCCATTAGCTCTGCGAAACTGAAAAAGAGACAACATGGGTGATTCAAATAAAGGAGAAGAAGAAGAAGCAGAAAGATTAAAAACGCAGTTAGAAGTTGAAGGGTATATGCATGGTATACTGAATGCAGATATGGTAGTGAAGCTTTGGATCAGTGGAAAGAACAATGGAATGGAGCAGTGGAGAATGGTAGCGCATTAGAAATTCTGCTAAGGATTTTATTTGATGAGACTGATTTTGATTTTCTTCTGCTTTAGTAGAATCCATGGCTTTACCGAAAGAAGAGTGGCACTGGCGGGAATGGTGAATGGAGGTGTGCGTGTGTATACAAATGTTAACAATGGAATGGGCTGGGCTATTTAACTGTTCATTGCACTGCTCTATTGATATATTGTAAATGGAAACATGTTTGGCCTTGGGTGAAATATTTTTTTGCATTGATTTTTTTTTTACACTGAAATAGTATTTTAGTGACAATTTTTTTTCTTTTTTTTTTAAATAAGAAAGAATTTATTCAAATATTTTCTAAAAATTCTGTACAAAAAATGAACAAAATATTTGAATGACTTGAGTGATACAGTTTTTTCTTTTCTTTTTTCTTCAAATAAAAATAAAATTTGTTCAAATATTTTTTTTCCTTTTTTTGAATTTTGTACAAAAAAAAAAGATAAAAATATTTGAATATCTTAGGCATTTCAATTTTTTTCTTTTTTTCTTCAAATAATTTGGATGGTACATTTTTTTTCTTTTTGAACAAATAAAAAACAAAATTTATTCAAATGTATACATAGTTTGAACAAATTTTGTATGTAAAATGAAAAAATTTTGTATATACGAAATTTATATAATTTTTTCAAATCTGCATAAAATGAATAAATTTTGTACCTGAAATGAAGAAATTTTGTACCCAAATAATAAGCCAAATATGGTCTACTATAATTACTGTTACCATTAGAGTTATGTTTGATTTATTTAAATTTTTTTGAACATATAGAAAGTGAATGAAAATAATATAAAATTTGATAGAAATAAATATAAAAATTGAATATAAAGTAAACAAATTCTATATTCGTAAAAAAAAAAAACAAACAAAGGTGGTCTAGGTGTGACAACACTGTAGTTGTCGCACTTGACGTCACCTATTAGCATTCATATTAGTTTTTTTTTTGTTAAATATTTTCGTGAATTAGACTTTCTTTTTAATTTCACTTGACAATTTATTCAATATCTTGTAAAAAAATAAATTAAACTTAAATTTATTGAAAGTTAACGTGTTATTTATTCATAAAAAGTATTTAGTAAATATTTTTTAATGTATGAGGTGTTTACAAAAATTAGTTTATAAAAAATATTTTTTGGTAAAATGGAACATTAAGTTATTTGGGAAAAAAAATCCTTTTTGACTTTATTAGTGATATTATCCAGCTAACAAATGGGTCAGACCCAATATCACATAAGGCCTAATTCAGCATGCGACCTTAACCCATAGAACTAGTTGGGTCCATTAGCAAGGGGCCAACCGGCTGACACGACTTGATTGCTAAGGAACGCTCAGTTCATCTGGAAGCCGTGCAAGTCGAGCTAAACAATAACTACTAACTTCCTTACCAATTCCTGTCAACAGTAGCAAATTCACCTCTATATAAAGGGTTCTACGTATCTTTCACTCTCTTTAGACTTTGCTCTCAATTGGAGCTAACTAACTTAACCACCGGAGTAGGCTCCTAGTCAAGGATTGAGCTCCCCATAACTTTGTTTGTCATGCAAACTGTTAGACCAAACCGACTTCCTTACTCGTGAAGACCGAATTGAACTGATAGCTCGAATCATCGGCTCATACATCATTGTTGTGGTGAGCATGGACCTATTATAGAGTGTCTTTTGATCTTCAACCATGATTTCTGCTAATAACCCTAAAAACCCTCAAACCATACACCAATATCGTACTCTAGAAAGCACTCCTACCTTAAAGCACCCTGTTTTTGCTCCTCTCATGCCAACAGAACACCAAGCATCCGCCTCTACAGAAACACCAGGCCATGACCTTTAAGTCACTGACATGCTTGCAGCTGTCTATGCAGACTTCACAGGCACGCTGAAATGCCTCGAAATAGCCTTATTATAAAAAGAACCACAACCCCCTCTAATGGCTTTGACCCCTAAGCTAAGGCAAATTCTACTTCTACCTAGTTCACCTGGGCCCGCATTGGCATTAGAAGAATACGAGGCTAGGTGCTTAGAAACTTACAATGACATGGGAGAATCCACGTAAAAGCCAATAGAGAGTCAAACCATATAGACAACAAGCAACTATTGGAATCAGGATATCCTGCAGAAAAAGGTAATAGAAGCTGTCAAAGAGCATTTCGCCCTCAACTACCATAGTTATGACCACAACCCTTTAGTTGTAAAGATAAGAATTGAACTCGTGCCCCACAAGTTCAAACTACCATCAATGAACAATTATGATGGGATGATGAACCCTTAAAGTTATGTGAATTTCGATATAAAATGGAACTGTATAATTGCTCAGATGCCCTAATGTGCAAAGTTTTTCCCACCACTCTAGAAGGAGTCGTACATGAGTACTAAGACTTATCTCATGGTTCCATTTAGGGTTTCACTCAGCTTGTTCGATGTTTTCTCAATCAGATTTGTGTCGGTCATCCCATAAGAGAAGATCTCCTCGAATTTGCATGAGGTGGTTAGGGAAGAAGGGGAGTCCCTAAGGGATTACTTGGCCAAATTCAATAAGATTGTCATGCAAGTGAATAACCTCAACTATGAGGTAACGATAAAATGTCATGATACAGAACTGCAAGAATCGAAGGCTCTTCAACTCCTTCAGTGTTGAACCATCAAAAAACTTTCATGAGTAAATAGAGAGGAGTAACAAGTTCATTTGGTTAGATGACAATTTACGGATTTACTCCTACGGCCCCTACAAGAAAAAAAAAGAGAAGGGTCAAGCTGAAGGGAGAGGCAATAGAGGTCGAGCCAAACATACAGGGCAGCACTCGGGCCTCGTCGATCTTAATGACAATTCAACCCGATACTATACACCTCTTGCAGTCAGTAGAGGATAAGTCCTTCATTGGATTAAAAGATTAAGCAAAATGATTCATTTCCCTTGGCCACTAGGAACAAAGATAAGTACTGTAATTTTCATAGGAACAACGAGCATAACATAAAAGAATGCAGGGACTTGAAGTGTGAGATTGAGAGGCTAGTTCAATATGGCAAACTTAACCAGTTAAAGAAATGAGCAATCCCAGAGGAGGGCAAACATGAGCCCCAGCAAACAGATAACCATAGGTTAAAAGGCCTCACACCTGGTATTACGTGGGAGTTATTGATGTTACAGCAAGGGGAACCACATGAGGCAACAAATCTTTCGCCAGGAACAGGTAAGTCCACGAAGTATGCTCAGTAAACTACAAACAAAGCCAAGTCGAGCCAATGTTTTGCCCTATTACATTCTTCAAGGCCGACGATGATGGAAGGTTTAATACCCCACATGTAGATGCATTGGTGGTTCAGGGTAAAATTGAGAACCACTTGGTCAATCGCATCTTAATAAATGATGATAGTTCAATAAAAATAATGACATCAAAGACCTTTAAGGCACTAGGCCTAGACCTTGAACAGTTACGCCCAGTCTGAACTCCCTTAATCGGTTTGGAAGAGACTAGTGTTGAATGCAAGAGTCCATTAAGTTGAACATGAAGTTGGGGGACATGAAGGTTACCAAGAAGTTTAGAGTTATATGGATGGTAGTAAATATCCCCTTCGCATACAATGCCATCTTTGGTAGGCTTATCCTTTATGATACAATAGTTTGCACCTACATTTGGTACCTAACCATGAAGATCCCAACTGAGTAGGGGTGGTAATTATTAAAGGAGATAAAAAAAAATAGCTAGGAAAATCTACATGACCATCTTAAAAACTATGCAATTTCTTTCAAGCTAATAGACTTTATTCTAGAAAACACCCTTAGAAATGTCGAGCTAACGACTGATCTAAAACCCTTTCTAATAGTAAGACTGAGCTTTACGCATCAAAACAGAGCTAATCGAACCTATCGAGAAAGACATCAATTCGGTGTTAAAGTTGATCTAGAAACTTTGTGTGGAGTCCTTCAGACTTCATAGGGATTAACCCTTTAGTCATCATGCATAAGATCAATATAGATGGTTAATCTAAGCCTATTAAACAAAAGAAGAGGAATCATACGCTTGAACATCAAAAAGCCACTATCGAAGAGGAATGCAACTTACTACATGATGGGTTCATTAGAGAAATCCAATACCTAGATTGGGTAGCCAATGTCGTATTGGTAAAAAAACCCAATGGAAAATGGAAAATATTTGTGGACTTCACTGATCTTAATAAAGTGTTCCCAAAAGACAATTATCTCTTGCCTAACATCGACCAGTTATGGATTCCACTATAGGTTATGATTTGTTTAGTTTTATAGATGCCTCAACAGGGTATCACCTTGGGCGAGGAAAATACTAGCTCTATCACATATGGGGGCCCTTACTATTACAAAGTCATGCATTTTGGCCTCAAGAATGCAGGGGCTACCTACCAGAGACTAGTGAACCATATGTTCAAAGACAAAATTGGTAAGACGATGAAAGCATATGTAGATGATATGATTGTGAAAAGCCATCGAGCCAAGTATCTCACAAACAACCTAAAAGAATGCTTCAAGATATTCAACCAGTGCAACATGAAGCTCAACTTTGAAAAATGTACCTTCGGGGTCTGAATAGACAAGTTCCTCGAGTTTATGATCTCCCAAAAAGGAATAAAGGCTAATCCAAAAAAAAAAAATCTAAGCAATTGTCGACATGCAACTGTCTTAAACTATTAATGAGATATAAAAACTAAATGGAAGAATCATAACTTTAGGAAGGTTCATTTCCTCATTGGTTCAGTATTGTCTACCAATCTATCAAAAGCTGAGGAATCTAAAAAAAGTGGGATAAAGAATATGAAAAGGCCTTTAAAGACTTGAAAGCCTTCCTTAGCTCGCTCCTCTATCTAGTCGCTCCCAACATTATGAGCCACTATTCATGTATTTAGCAACAATAAAAGAAATTGTAGCCTCAATACCAGTCAAAGAATAAGGAGGTGAATAAAAGCCAGTATAATATGTTAGTAGAGTCTTAAAGGGCGTCGAGCTGAATTACCTACTGTTAGAAAAGCTGGCATACGCACTAGTCAATTTGGTAATAAAGCTAAGGCATTACTTCCAAGCCCATACTGTTATGGTCCGAACAAATCAGCCCTCACGAAAAGGCCTACAAAAGGCTAAAACCTCAGGAAGAGTGGCTGAGTAGGCAGTTAGGCTATAGGAATTTGACATCAGATTTGAGCCAAGATAAGTAATAAAGGCTCAAGCCTTGGCAAACTTTGTAGCCGAACTAATAAGGGTAGAATAAAAACTAAAACAAGTTAATGAGAAAAAAGAATCAAAGTTGCACATCAATAGGGCCTCGGGTGGTGAAAAAGCAGGAGTGGGGATAGTCTTACAAGTCACAAAATCACCATTAGATATGTTGTGAAGCTAAAATTTTGAGCCATCAATAATGTTACAAAGTTTGAAGGCTAATCACAGGACTACAGCTAGCAAAAAAAGTCTGAGCTAAAAGCATCTCCATTTACAGTGACTTCATATTGGTAGTTCAACAACTCCTTAGCCAATGCACCATCAAGGTTGCCATTATGGCCAAATACACTTAGCATACCAAACACCTAATGATCGATATAAAAAGTAAATGAGGGAATTGCAACATTGAGCAAATTTTATGAGACAATAATGACAAAACAGACACTCTAGCAAAGTTAGTAGTTTCCCTTCATACCACCTTACTTAAAGAAATATTAGTTGAAGAGAGAACAAAGTCAAAAATTCTTCATACGGCGTGCATAGCTGTCATAGCAAAGGAGGATAACTGGATGAGTCCATTGGTCAAGTACTTAAAGTATAGGCTGTTGCCAGCAGAGCCAAAAGAAGCTCGAGCTGTCATCCATTGAACTACTAGCTTTTCTGAGGAAGATGACATCCTCTACAAAATATCTTATAACCAACCCTGGCTTAGATGTGTCTCCTCATAAGATGAGGATTATGTATTGACAGAAATCCATCAGAATATATGCGGAGCCCATGAAACGGCTACAACCTTGGCTCAAAAATCTATCTTGTTTGGATAATACTAGCCTTCTATGATCAAGGATGTCAAACAACTAGTGTAGAAGTGTAACGTTTGCCAAAGACATAGTAACATCCCTTAACACCCAACGGTAGACCAAAAACCCATTGGCTCAGCATGGCCTTTCTCTCAGCGAGGGGATTGACATCCTCAAGCCCTTTCCTTAAGCTCCAGGTCAGAAGAAGTTTGAGGTAGTCACCATCGACCACTTCACAAAATGGCTTGAAGCCAAAGCACTAGCCACTATCACCTAGAAAATATTAGACTTCCTGAAAAAGAATAATATACTAATTTGACATTCCTAAAATTCTTATAGTCGACAATGGAAAAAAGTTTGATAGCGGCCAATTTAGATCCTACTGTGCTAAACTAGCCATAGACTTCTGGTTCACCTCAGTTGCCCACCCGTAAACTAAAGTTATGATCAAGGTAACTAATAGAACCATCTTGCAGGGGGTTTAAAAGAAGATTAGAGGATGTGGGAGGCAATTGGATAGATCAGCTCAACCATATCCTGTGGGCTTTCTGAACTACCCCGCAACAAGACAAACATCATTCTCCCTCACTTAGATTACTTGGCAACATTATTTAGTCAATTTTATCAAAATTATGATTACGAGCTAGTGATTAATGTAAGTGCTTGAACGAAGAAGAAGAAAATGAAAAAAGGACACAATATAAAAGAAAAACAAGAAATCTCATTACTTAAAAAAATTTTACAAAATGGAGGGACGAGCTAAAGGTTACAAAAATTTCATACTCTACTCTTTTAGCTCACCTATATTGCCTACAGTTACATCTTTATCCCCATCCTCTTCACCCTTTTCATCCTCCTCCTCAACTGGCACCGTAGTAGAAATAGAAATATCAACATCCACCACAAAGTAAAAATCCTAACTCGAGAACATCTTTGACAGTTCTTGCCTAATGATGGCATTATAATTAGATAAACCCGAGCCCCCTCTTTCAGAGCCAATCCCTGAGCCTCTTCCTTTTTCTTCTTCTAGAGATGAACCTCTTTCTCTAACTCAGGGACCCTAATGGACGTCTTCTCTAGCTTGGCTACCTTGGCCGGCAGTGAGGCCACCTCACCCTTAGTAGCTAACAACTTCTCTTTGGTAGAGGATAGCAGCTGAGCCCCTTACTCAACCTGCCACAAGGTAGCCCGATGCTCCTTAGACAAAGCATTGTAGAAATCCTGAGCCTTTATGAGTTATTCCTCCAAATCAAAAAAATTCTAGATTTCCTTATTAGAAACCTTGAGGCATTGGTCTAGCACCGCGTTGGCCATAGCAGCCTACACAAATTAAATAAGTAAGGCACAAATCAAAAAATTCTAAAAGTATTAAAACATATGTGATAAACTAGTAATACTTTCAATGAGTACATGTTCATCAAGGCCATGAGTTGTCTGTTGATTAAGGCCTCTAACCTTTCCTCCTACCTTGAAAAGGTGCATAACTGAGCCATAGTCTTAACCATAGTTTTATGGTTCTGACTATTATCATACTACCTGCACAGATGAGGCCAAGGATCGGGACAATAGCTCAAACTCAGAGGTATAATAAATGACTCCTCGTCGGAGTCAATCTCCACCACTCTAACTCACAACTTCTTATGTAGAGGATCAGGCTCCTGCACCTATTCTACTGGTTCGGACTATAAAGAGGTGCCCATTGTTGGCTTAACAACCCTTGACGTACGCTTGCTCCCAGCAGCTACCCCGAGGCAGGTTTCTTGCGAGTAATAGTTTTCTTTACTCGACCCTTTTATCCTTTTTTCCTCTTGTGCAGCCTTCTGGCGCGCCATCTCCCGTTTATTTCTTTAAGATCCATTTCTACAAAACATAAAGATATTAACATCATTAGTCAACATATTAGATAACTACTAAGGCGTTATACCAATCAACTCGACATGGGATAGTGTCTATTAATCAGCCTGATTAAATCAATGTAATCGTCAGCTCAAATTTGCTCCATAATATCAGTCTCTGGCTGATACACCTTGACCTTCATTTTCCACTCAGCCTTCCTCATCTACTTCGAAGGAAAAGGAACCTTATCAACACAGGTAACAATGAAATACTTGTGCTTCCACCCATTTATGGATGAAGGGAAGGTATAGAAAAGCCCAGAACCTGGTCGAGTTGATATGTGACAATGGTTCTCCCCAGCTTGGCCACTGAATGAGTAAACGTGCTTGAATACACCAACTATGAATGCCAACTTCTTCTCCTCAATCAGCAAGAACATCCTCACCAATATTTAAAAAGTGTTCAGGCTGAACTAAGAAGGAGCCACGTTGTATGTAGCGAACACCTATTCCAAAGGCTAAGGAATGGGCAGCTGAAGACCAACCTTCAAATCTTCCTTATATAACATAAACTAGTTTGACTTCAGCTCAGAGAACACACTTAGATCGGGCCTAAGCACGCACAGAGTGAATTCATTCGGGATCCTATACACTCGATGTATGGTAGTGAGATCCCGCTCAGTCAACCTGCTAGCAATCTCAGTGACCCTAGGATTTTACCTACGGATTAGCAAAGGTACGAGCTATTGAGCCTTTTTTGCTAGCTCACCTCAAATAACCTCTACCCTTTCCATTCAGCTGCCCGTCCCAGCCTTATCCCTTATTTCTTACTCCCTAGAAGAACTCTCCTCTCCCTCCTCAACACTTTTCCACCTGAGGTAGAGCTCGAGTTATAGCCTTGGGTAATGTCAAATCCTCGGTTGACCCCCTCAAAAGTAGAAGGCTCCTCGCATAAATCCATAATTCTTGAAGTAGAATAAACAAAAAAACTAGAAGAACAAAAAAGAAGAGTAAGAACAAACCTCTAACAATGATTCTTTAAGCAACAAGAGAAGAAATTCCTAGCAAGCAAGCACTAAATCTCTAGCAACAGAAGGGATCCTTCACAAAAAAGAGAGAAAGTTGCAAAGTGAAGAAATGTAAGAAGGAAACCCCCTATTTACAGCCCTTTAAGGCCAAAGAAGAAAAGGCAGAGCCATATAAACCATCACCCCATCAGACGGTCCATATCAAATCAATCACAATGCAAAAATCAAGGCACAATAGTCAGCTGACACATGGCACCACCAGTCGCCCAACTTTTCAATTCTTGAAGTTCAAAAATCAAAATTCCCTCCCAAACATCAGTAGCTCGAGCCAGTATGCTCACTTAGACTGACGGCTTGACCACACCAATTCGGCCCCTAAACCATTACCGAACTAAGACGTAAACAGACTCAGACTGAAGGGGACATGTGATATGAACTAGCTAACAAGTGGGCTAGACCCAATACCATATAAGGCCCAACTCAACCTGTAACCTCAATCTACAGAACCAACTCAGCACATTAGCAAGAGACCACCTGCCTGACGTGGCTCAACTGCTAGGGAATGCTCAGCTCATCTAGAACCCGAGCAAACCGAGCTAAAAAGTAACTACCAACTCCTGTCAACAATCACAAATTCACCCCTATATAAAAGGCCCCAAGTATCTTTTACTCTCCTTAGAGTCTCTACACCATTGCTCTCAACTAAACCTGACTAACTTAACTATCAGAGTGGACTCCCGGTAACTTTGTTCGTCTGCAGACTATTAGACTGAACCGGCTTCCTTGCTTATGAAGACTGAACCAAATTGATAGCGCAGATCATCAGCTTGGACATCAATTAGTTTTCTTAGCACTTATCATACATGTGATTTTATATATAGAAGTTGAAGCTCTTCCTCCATCACTTGTTGTCCTTCCTCTAATTGTTTGATACCCAAGAGTTTTTTCTTTTTAGCATATCATAGACTGTTGTTTGGTGTACTGAAAACTGAGTATGCAAATTTTATCTCTGATGTCTGCAATACATCTTCCATATGATATTTGAATGCAGAAGCTACTTCAGGGTTCTATCATGATATGAAAGTTCGTACCTGTGGTATTGATTCAGGCTCAAATTCAATGATTGGATTGGGATGACCATCCTGTACAGCGAAAGTGGTGCAGTTTGCCTAGACATCTTGAAAGATCAATGAAGCCCAGCACTCAGTCTGAAGACCACATTACTTTCTGCTCCTCAACCTGATGACCCTTCAGATGCTGTTGTAGAACAACAGGAGTAGTTTTCTGCAATCCTCTGTACTTAAGTTTTTGTGCTTTAGGGTATCAGTTTTACCTGGCTCCATCATCACACCCTCCCTCTCCTTCTCATGGGCATCTTTGTTCTTTTGCCCCCGTTTTGTGGTCTGATCCTCCTAGTAGCTGTGTCAAATTCTTCATGAGAGTTAAGCTCATTCTAAATTTAGATGTCTTTTGGTGTGGACAATCTTTTCCTTTTAAATACGTACATCATGCAGAAGATTTTATAATGGAGGGGAAAGCTTAATAATTGTAGTGTTGGATTGGTACATGTAGCTGCAGAACGTTGTGAGGATGGGCTTCCCATAAGCTTTGATCAGGAGCACACTGGAAGCTGTTTCACTTGAAAGGAACTAAACCGGATTGACTATAAAATGAGTGAATCTGGATATTATGCATGAAAAACTGAATGTGGCTTCCAAATTAAAAACGGGATCGTTATTCTTTCTTCTGTTGCCGCATAATAGCGCAATATCAGATCCTATTTTTTTCCCCTCAGTGAGATGATTATTGGATCAGGATTATTCACTACGGTGGTTTTTATTTTGTGAAATGTTGAGTACTAGACAATTTTTCAATTAAGTAAATAATATTTAGGCAGCAGTTTCTTTACTGCACTTTAAATTAGTTTACATCCAAGCTCTCAACTTCACTTCAGATTTCTAGTTCGGTAGTAAGTTTGAATATTCATTAATCAGAGTGTGCAATTGTTGGTGAGGAAGACTTGGGCGTAAAATTTTAATCAGACGGTTTGTTTTAACCACATTGAGCTTGAACAGATATCTGCTTTCTGGAATTATGTCTAGCATTCCTGCGAAAGAGAGAAGGGGATGGGGGGACTCCATTGCGGTGTTGAAAACCACGTTGGAGCATCCACTCTGACGATGCAGCTCTTTCTACAATGTAATGAAACATGTATTAGAAAAATCATTTTCTTTCATGTTTATAGTGATTTTCATGATGGAGAACAATTCGTAGATCAGAAAGAAACGAACAAATTCATCAAAGATGTGTTTTCTCTGTTGTAGACTAAAATCCCTGGATTGAAGTGTTCCTAAATGTCAGCACATCATCATGTAAGTATTTCCTTATCTGGGAACTTCCCCCATGAGTCGCATGATTCACCTTCATCCTCAATCCTTTGTAGAAAGGTATCTTTAGCACCAATATGTCATTAGTACAATACTAGGAAATACAAAAATATGAACAGATTAAAAAATAAATGCCACCAGACACTTCACTTCCATCATCCTATGGATAAAGTTATCAACACACCTGCAGTTAAGGACAAAATATTTCCATTAGCATAAAATGATCAACTAGACATTTAATTCCAGGATTCACTGCCTACCATAAGTTGTTGCAGAAAGTTGTGGGAGGAAAACTACATCATCACATCCATCTAGCAGAAGTGAATCCAAGCCTATATATGCAGACTGCTGCTGAATCAATAAAAAGCAAAAACCTAAATAAAAGTTTGACTTCATAAAATATGTACTACAATAAACTACACCGCTACAAACAAATACCTAGAAATATATAAGTTCAGCAAGTCCAACAAGTATACTTGTGTAAACAGACAACAGCAACCAAAAAGAAGCTTGCCTAGCATGTAATCTCTAGATGAAAATTGACAACTCAGGCCTACTATATGTGTTATTCTGTTCATCATCCAGAGCAGGATAAGCTGCCACAAGAGCATCTTGAGATCCAATATACAGGGAGTTGTAGATCTTCCAGTACACTTCCCTGACCTTTCGGGCAGGATGGAACAGACCCTGGAGACAGTAGTTTA
>CATIWR010058244.1:0-31651 GCA_949677035.1 Omphalea diandra | reverse complement strand
TTACTATTTCTATTCCTTTAATTTTCAATTTTTATTGTTGTAGTTCTTTACATGTTCGTTGTATTGGATTCTGTCTAGAGATATTGCATTATATATTACTAACAGATTACATGTGAATTTGTATTGAGATTCAACAATTCTGCTACAACATCTTTATCAGCAATGGTGACCGAAGGAGAAGAAGAACAAGTGAGAGTTAGGATTTAATGGTAGAGTAGAGGAAGAAGAATGTGTCATCAAACGTGTTGAATTCCTCCATTCAATGTCATTGACGATGTTGATGGAGCCTTTGTCTCCTCCACCAAATCCAAACCATACGCGCCAGTCATTTGAAAAAGGAGAAATTGAAAGTATAAAATTTTATATAGTGATTTGATAGGAAAATTTTGTGTAGCTATTTGAATAACAAGTGCACCAGCTGCCTTGTGTGCATCTAGGAAGATTTCCTCTTCGAGGGCAACCATACAAGAAGAAGGTCATAAGCTGATTTTGCAAGCAATTTCAAAACAAACAGCTTTGGATGAGAAAGACAACATTGAATTCAGCCTAAGAGGAGAGCAATGCTTTGGGATGTCACAAATATTTGCCGAGAGAACCTGTATAAGAGTTGCTTCAATGCAGATAGAATTCATGAAGAAATTAGGTCCACATTAAATCAAAAAGTTGATTTTGTCCTTAATTGTATATTTTTAAAAAAGTTGAGGGAGCAAGTTGATCTTAAGCTTTATCCTACGCTGCTTTATAATATAGGTTATGGATACCCAAATTATTAACGAACACGCTTCAGTCGTTAAGGATCGCTGGATCTAATCATCTTTCAATTGTGTTGATCAATTAATTAGTTAGAATGGAGGAGCTAAGATCAGCCATGGAAGACCACATGGAGCAAATGACGGATCTTGTCCAGAAGCTCTCTTCGGAGCTCCGATCTGGCCTTCGACCTGCTTATGAAAATTTCATGGGATTCTTCCATGCCATTGACTGGACGGTACAATAAAATTCAAACTTCAGATCTGAGGATAGCTTTTGCTATCTATCCAACTTCTACTGATTCTTCTGATTGTGGAGGGTTTTCTATTTGCTCTATCTTTTATTATTTATTTATTTATTATGACGTTGGTTTCCACAGGAGCCTTGGTTGATGGGTTTGATGACATTTCATGTTGCATTGCTTACAGTGGCTATAATCTCAAGGAAACATATCAACTTCCAAATGTTCCTTTTTCTCCTAGCTTGTAAGTTATTCAACTAATACTTGATTATACCATCACTACGGTGCATGTACAAAATTTGAGGGCAATATGAATTCTTGGTTAAAGACAATGTACTTGGATTTGAATCACTAATGGGATTATTTTCTATCACTTAGGATAATTATGTTATGGAGTACTTCATTCCATCATTTCTGAAGCAATTCTTGTGAAGGATTGATTGACACAAAATTGAAGCCTTTTGTGTTCTCTACATTCTTTGAAGCTACAAACACTTGCTTAGCTTTTGGACAATCATTTAGGCTTCATTTTATATTTAGGCATTCACTATTACTGAGAACTTCGTGGGAGATGATACTTCTGAGGAAGTTGTTTTCTCATAAGCCAGAACTTTTAGTGTTTTGTCCATCAGTTTTTTGCCCAGGATCTATATCAACATCATGTTTAGATAGATGTCTTGCTAATTTCCGGGAAAGTATAGTATATGGTACTATTTTATCCAGAATTTATAATATTTATCCCCCATGACATAAATTTATTTAAGGAAATTATTGTAAACATAATTTAGAAAATGTCTCTCTACTTTGCTGAGAAAATTGCAATTGCTGAAGTTGTTTCCTCTCAATTGATGAAGTTAAATGGTCAAAAACCAGTTTCTTTTTGACTTTGCACGTTTTAACAACCAAACACAATAAGAAAATACAGTCACCAGGAAGTTATACTTTAGCTAACTTTTTGAGAAATAAATAAGGCCCTAGTTAAGAATAGGAATTGCTGCTTAAATTATCTGTTTTGAAAGGATCTTGATAAATGTTTTAGATTCTAGCCATATGGTGGCTCTTAGTAGTGGCATTGTTTTGCTTTGTCCATGGTTACCTAATTTGCTGGCCACCCCCTTGCACCATAATCCAGGACTTACGTCCTGGATCGGAATACTTATGTCGTTCAAAACTTGGTGATACGTGTTCTGGATCGCCAAAACTGAAGATCCCATTCCAATACTGATAAGAAGAACAAGAAGAAGAAGAAGGTGAAGCAAGTGATGAGAAGGAGAAAAATACATGAGTTTTGCTATTCTCTAGGGTCTGGTGAGAAAATAAATTCTCTATTTTTCTAGGCTGAATTTAAGGTGATATGGGTGGACTATTATCATTAAGTGAGAAAAGTCACAAATTTCTTACTTTTTTTACCTTTTTTTTTTGGCTTATTTAAGGTTAGATGGGTTTAACTATTGTAATTAATATTAACTTCTTTCCATCACTAGACCTGCTTAGGTAGAAGATAAAATATCCTGTTAAATATGAGGAATGCCAACAACAACGACTTACTAAAACTCTCTTCCAATATTTATCATTTGATTGGTCCACATCATCTTTGAATTTTAAAAATTTAAAGTTAAATATTTTATCTAATATAATTGGCAATCTTTAGAAGATTAAGATTAAAAGGCTATATGGACTAATCAAATGGTGATTGTTGGATGAGAGTATGAATTAGTATTTATTGCTAGCATTTCCAATTTAATATACTACTAATTAATATCAATTTCTTCGATATTCTTTTTATAAATGTAAATCAACAGTAGTATTTTGTTAAAAAAAAAAAAAAAAACTATGTTTTTGGTGTGTTTAAAATGGTTCTAGATAAAAAGAGTTGTGAATAAATCCATTGTTCTCTATGGTTGTATAACATCTATAACTGTTCTGTTTCTAAACTTGTCGAGCTTGAACATAAAAATGGCATCATAGGACTGGTATTTGATTTATGGATTTACTCTTAATTGCCTAAGATATTGTTTCTTACTAGCCAATATGACATATTTACGAGTATTCCAAGGATAGTGCTTGCACATTAATTTGAAGTGATCCCTTCTATGAAAGAATTCATTTATTGATTTATCTTCTTGATTCATTTATCTGTCTCATCATTTATCTTCTTGATTATTAAACCTTCAAACTTTGGCGAGGACAACTCATATTTGTCTGTATTGTTATTTCATGGCTATATTTAGGTTTAAAAATTTTATTTTGCAAAACATTAAAATCCCTTGCTGATACCTTGCAAGGAGAGGAAAAAGGAATGGGAGTTAAAAATATATATATATTTCTTTTTATGCTATATTGTAAGGAAGTAGCAGATTGGTTATATTCTAGTGATCTCCTGTGTAGTAAATCTTAATTTTTGAATTGTTAATGTTTTACAGGATGATTACACAGTATCTGACTTTTCATAGGTTTTGCCCACCTACCTTCCATGTAATTTATTGGATGACTCAAGAAATTGCTTATTCCAAACACATAATTATCAAATTTTCTTTTTCTGCAATGTAAAATAGCCTCTCTATATGGATACATACAAGCATAATGCAAATATATGGGTTATATGTAATGTTTTCTGATAGTTCTTCTCCTATCTTTGAACTTGACAACCAAAACTACCCAACGTTAAGTGGCACTTTCAAACTATAATTAGGGACTTCAAACAAAACCTTCTTTGAAGTGAACCCAGAAAATATGTAGAATCTAAATTTGGAAGTTATAATTAAACATATCTTATGTTATGATTTGACATAATAATTTCCTTTATTCTTCTTTTGTTTCTCCAAACTTTATCCTTCCTAATTTTTGTACTATTAGAATTTGGAATAGCAGGTTTTAAAACATCATGTGTATTTCTACAGCAAAACCCTCTTAATTAAGGCCTATTTTTCAGGGGATGTCTGTAGGTTTTCCAAATTAATTTGTAATTTGACTATTAGTTGACTAACCCTCCATGTCATTCACAATGCTTGAATAAGGCATGATTCCCATCACCTGTAGCACTCGTATTGGCTTATAATGTGATTGGAAGGTCAATGTCTACTCCAGAACCTGAGCACATAGTTGCAGGCAGGAATGTAGCATTCTGTTTCTTTTTTTATGTACATATTCATCTGATATAGTCAATATTTCTTGCAGTGGGTGGTGTATACTTTGCTGAGAGGTTCAATAAAATTCTGAGTGACAACTGGAGGAGTTTTGCAAGCCAGAATTATTTTGATCCACATGGAGTTTTTCTTTCAGCACTCTGGTCTGGGCCTCTTCTTGTCATAGCAATCGTTATTTTGGTTAGTAATGGATATTACCCTGTTTGTATCTGCTTTATCTACTGAATTTCTCTTAATTATTTGGACCATTGTCTTCTTTGCAGATAAACACCCTTTTTTCATTGTGCTACCTGATTGTTAGGTGGAAAAGGGCTGAACTTAGACACCGAGCAAGACTGTCTAATAACAAACAGGATTAATCGGGTTCATATAGACTTTCCTGTCTTAGACATTGGAAGAGCTACTTGCTTTTTTGTAGTATTCTGAGCCATTTTAGTTGCAGATGTCTTTTCAATCCCTCAAGGTTCTTTTTTTTTTCTTTTTTCTTTTTTTTTTTTTGTCCATCCTGAGTTTTGATGGTGTACTCTTAAGATATCGCCCAGGCTTAGCTCATATACGCTGCAGTCTAGAAATTTTTTTATTTTTAGTCGTGTAGCATTTCTTTCCATTTATCTCTGTCTCCATCATTTATGTTTTTTGATAATTCTGCATGTGTCGAACTTACTATGCAGTTTTACACTTGAATTGTGAACTTATCAATTCTCGTCCAAATTCAGGTTTATATTTTTTTGAGATTTTTTTAATGATTGCCATTGTTATATTTTCATACGGAGAAGTACTTTTCCCTTTTTAGTGAATATGGATGTAAGAATGGGTATTTTCTTGCAATGACTTTAAGTTCCAATTCTAGGTTAAAAAAAAAAAAGGTATATTCGTTCACAGCTTAAAGCTTCAACCTGGTTCCCTCCGCGGCGAGGTGTTTCTAAAATTAATTGCAATGCTTCATTTTCTCATAAAGAGTACAAGGCAGGGCTGGAAGCTGCACAACTGTGCAGTGGTTAGCACCCAAAAAGTCACGATAGCCATTAGGGAAGTTTAGAGCACATCTAAGAGCTTCTTCGTTTCTATAGTAAGTTTTCATTAGGTCATATGAGCAATCATTGCATTCTCACTGATTTTCCAACCAAAGATAGTGATTGATTGGAGTGAATAAGAGTAGACAAACACCTTAATTCTCTCAGTCAAGACACTTGCAATGCACTTAAATAACACTGAGGAACAAGCTATAGGTTTATAATCCCCTCAACCCGGTACGATTTTGCACTTCACGTATTACGGTTTAATGACCATTGTGAAAAATTCCTAAATAGCTGCAGTAACTTTTATCCCTACTAAGAGCTAACACTTTTTTATTTTTATTTTTTTACAAAAACTAGTGAACCCATCTAGACTTGGAGCCATGTCACTCCCAACGCCAAACACAACAGGCTTCAACTCAACAGCAATACACGTAAGCAAGAAGGTTTTCTCCATCATGATTTCTAACCAAAGACCTATTTCTAAATAATATCTTCTTGGGCATGCTTAATTCTCACCCTGGATCCTCTATATAAACTCAATATGGAAATCCACCATAGCTTTCATTATCTCAATGCTATAACTACCCCATAAGATAATCTAATACGAGTAATTCTATTTTGGTTTTTCCTCTGCTTCATCGTGTTATGGAAATATTTATTACGTAATCCCCAAAAGTAACACACTGAACTCGTGTCTTCTGCCTATAAAGGCTTTCTTCCTACTGAATTCAGCACTTCAAATTCATATAACAAGCTCTCTCTTCTGCTATTAGCACCCTATTAAGAGGATTTCTTTGTAAATCAAATTGAACTTGAACTAAATCATCTCCAGATTTGATAACTTTTTAAGAGATATCAAAAAATTCAGCTCTATTAAGCTTTTTGAATCCTTGCATTAACATTTTCAACTTGATAAAGTTTTTACAGATTATAACACTACTTCTTTACTCCATACATTATCCATAATTTTGTAGAAATCAGAATGGCTGCATCATATAGAAAAGAACCTTAATGGCTTTTTCCCCTTATATACTAAAGTTCTAAAAGAAATGAGCAATAGGAAATGGTCTCATACCCTAGCAGCCAAGACTTCTACTTCAGACCCTGAAAAATGCTCGAGCCGCCACTCATTAACAGCCTGTTAATACTCCCTAAAACCCTATTATCATCCACTTGGTTGTTAGTCCAAGTACCCTTCTGCCTTAATTCTACTAAATTAGCTCTATGCAAACAATCTTGAAACCCTTATACCATATTACATGTCACATCTTTCTTACTCTAACTATCGGTTAATGCAACAATAATACCCTCGAATGAGCCAAAGAAATTGATGCTTAGAGGATAACTAAACAAGACTAATCCACAAAGATCTTCTTTCTATATAAGAGTTTGATACGTATGCGATACTTTAGTTAAAAGATATTGTAACAATCAAATTTTCCCTTTGATGTGTCTTGTGTTCTTAGGGTGTCTTGCATGTTATGTGACATGTGAAGTCATTAAAAGTGAGTTTGAACAATAAAAAGCATACTTGTTTGAGAACTACATTCAAAATTCTTGAAAAGGTGCGTTTTGCTTGTTCCAGTACGGTTGTGTCCATCCTCAACATGGCCGTGGCCTGGCATAGAAGAGATCGACATTTCTAGCAGCAATTTTGACATGGCCATATCGGAGGCCCTACGGCTGTGGCAGCCTCAATGTTCTATAAATATACTCTAAAGTCATATTCCCTCCATCCAACTTTAATAGATCATTTTTAATTTGCGCCAGAATTAAGAAAGTGAGTTTTTTTTTTCAGTTAATAACATTATTTTTAACCATTTACTTACTAAACTATCCTTAACAGGCTTTTTAATATAGTGCACAACAATCTAAATATGGTAGACTTGTCAACTCATAAAAAGAGGAAGAATGAAGGTAATTTTTGAAATTCAAATAAAAAGAAATTTGCATTGGAACTCAAAAAGATTGTATAGTAATATGAAATTTTGAAGTCAAGAAAGAGAAAATTATAAGTGTTGATATTTATGTTAACTAATGAAGTGTATTTTAAGCATTTAATCTAAACTAACAACTAAAAAAAGGAAAGTGATTTTATTTTTAAAAAGAACCAAAATGAAAAAATCACTATCAAAATTAGACGAAATAAATTTCATCTTATTTTCACTTTTCACTTTACACCCTTTTCTCTTAATCAAACTGTAATATGTGCTTAAGCACCTTACATTTTGAATCATAATTGGCTTGAAATTCTTTTTGCATTTTATCACTCATACCTATCTCATACTACTCAATAAATTGCTTTAGTTTACTCATTGAGTGAACATAATATTGCATATATAACCCTTGCAAGTGCACAAATCTCTTTAACTAATACAATGATAAGTAGAGATCGTTCACACGAGAATTGTTTCACAAATACCAAAAAACTAATTTTTCTTATTATCTGGAACTGAATAATAAAAGGATAATAAATAAAAACTGAAATTGTAAAAATAATTAAACAAAACTAAAATTAAATGAAAAGAAACTCTATATGATAATGATTTCTAAGGAATTTAGGTATACCACAATACTATTCCATAACTAAATCAAGAGAATCATTTCAATTGAAATTAAGTTGTGTTCAACGATGAATTTTCCTAATTTACCCAATAATATCTCTTGAGCAAAATTAAGTCTATTATTATTGAAATTATGCCTACACTTGTGGTCAAAAAATTCAATAATAATATATTAAACTTCATGAATAATCCTTGAATATCTCTAGAAGTCGAGTATACTCTCGTCGTCTCAATCTTCTAGTTTAATATTATAGGACTAGCCCTAGACTTTCACTTTCGCTCTATCATCTAAAATCTTAAACATTGCACATATGCAGTCGTACATACATACAAGATCAATTAAACTCAAACATATTAAATCAAGACACCTAAAAAAATTGAAGCAAAATCACTTCATAAATTCATGAAATAAATACTGAATTTTTACCCTCATACCTAAAATTCAAGAATTAGTTCATCTTAAAAGAAAACAAAAGGAAACAAAGAAGAAATAATTTATTGAAGTGAGTAGAAGAATTTCTAAAGAAAAGTCTTCGTAACAAAAATAATGAAAACCCTAAGAGAATATCCTCTAATATTCACAAAAGAATTTCTAAAGAAAAATCTTCATAACAAAAATAATAAAAACCCTAAGAGAATATTCTATAGTCTTCACAAAAACTTTTTTTTATTTGGTATAGATCTTGGATATACTTTTCTCTTTTAAAAATTTGCTCTTTTTCCACCCAAGAATCTCTATCTAAGTAGGTAAAAAATCCTGTAAAAGCACATTGTAAATTGCATTTCAAAAACTAGATCTAACGCCTTGCATGACCCAATGTATGGGTCATGTAACAATCCATACACTTAACTTCTTACACAATTCTACTCTACTGACTGGTCAACCTTACATCTCTACATGGTCGTATGCATTGACTATGCAATATTGTTGAAAATTGCAATTTATCTCTTTTTTTTTTTTAAAAAAAAATTCATGCGTGAATATAAAAGAGATGGAAAATTAATTTATTTTAAAACCAAAACATAATAAAAATAAGAAAACTCTTAATTTATATTAAAAAAATATATGCTAAAATTACTCTCATCACATAACCATCAAAATAAGCATGCATACTCGCACTTCTTTGAGTGGAAACATTCCAACCCCACAAGTGTGATGTAAATATACTGGTACTTAATTTTGCCTTTCTTTCTAAGGGTGCTTTAACCATTCATTCCTTACCAATCAATGCTTCCCTAAGAACTCATTCCAATTCCTCTCAAAAAGTGAAATTTTCAAGGTATCATTAATGAGAGCTTTGAACTCACTAACTGCCTTCTCAAATTCAACAACATTTTTAAACTTTTGAGGTAGTTTGTAGAGAATGTGCCACAAGAAATATCAATGAATAGTGTTAGGAATAACTTCCTTGATAGCTCACTTAATGTGTTCACATTGATTAGTTATAATAGTACTAGGATGAATGTTTCCCATTGCTTCAAGCGAATTCATGAAGAGCCACTTAAAGGATCTTGAGTCCTTATTTGTAACCGATGCCTAACCTAATAAAATTGATCGACCATAATGATTGATACCTGTAATTGTTGCAAAGGCATTCTATACCAATTCACAAGATAAGTTGTGTCAAAACTCATAACGTCATGGAATGCTTCAGAGGTGGCTTTAAATGTGGATGAATCCATGACACATTACTTAGCCTACCTTCATCATCCATGTCTATTAAATGAAGAATTCTTTCTCTTTTTGTTGCATCCTCATGAACAACTTCTAAATGGCCTTTGTATCTCCTTCACTTAGTCTCATCCTTCTCCTATTCTCGATAAAATTTTTGCAAAGATCATAGATTTTGGCAAGTTTCAAAAATTATCTCAAATCACAACCACGAATTGTAGCCTGAGATGTCTATTCTGATGCTTGCTCATAAGAATTTAACTGTTAATATCAAGAGACAATTAGAAGCAAATGATATTGTAGGTATAAGGCCTTTCTTAATAATTGTAGGTATAAGGCCTTTCTTAATAAAGTTTCAACACCTATTTTTTCACCATATACTTTACAAGAGCAAAATTCATGAACTCTAACTTATTTCATGGGTCAAGAATAATCGCCATAAACATAAGTTTTTTCATTTTGTTCAAATCTCCTTAGTATTTGTCAAATTTGCTCTTCATTTTCTCACTCATAAATTTTGACTCAACATCATTACTATTTGTCCATGCTTGCAACATGCAATCATTAAGGATCATAACTTTGTCTCTCAATTGGAGCTTATGGTGGATGATATCCTTATTGCTTTGAGATTTTCTAACTATTCCTCAGCACTTCAATAGCGTAACTAATGGGCTAGCTAAGTTTGGTGGGAGTGATTGAGGATGCTTAAGTATGGTAGGACGATAAAGTACCACTTTGGCTTCATAACCTTCTTATTTTCAATTTGATTAATTAATAATTCATCATTGGATTAGATAAAATTTACTATTCTTTATTAGATTAGATAGATTTGATATCATTAGATTAAATGAAGTTATTATTCATCATTAGATTAAAACATGTTACTCAATGACGTTATAAAAAATGTTATTCGAAAATTTACTTTAAATTTTATTTGATAAGTTTTTTTTAACGAGATTCTCCTTCTAAGGCATATCTGTTTATTCTTAAGAGTTTATAAGGTATTCGTACATTTTTTTAAAAAAAGCATCAACAATTTTAAATTATCTTATTGCATAATTTCAAATGCAATAGCTTGGCATAGGTAGATATTTTCCCTAAATCCTTGCAATTAAATTTTGAAAAAGAAAAAAGAAAAAATAATAAAACCAAAATAAAACACATGTGAAGGAATGAGATGGTAGGAGTGAGCAAACGATTGGTTTGGTTTGATTTTTTTACCAAAATTTAATAAATCAAATTTTTTATACTTGAAACGAAACCGAACCAAAATTTTTGAAAACATTGAATTAACCAAACCAATTAAACTAAAATTTATGTGTCTATAAACCGATCCAAACCTATAAAAGTTTGGTTTGATTTGATTTTTTTCAATTAAATTACATGTATTTTAAATATGATTCGATTCAAATTGATTTGATTTATTAATTACTTCAGTTAATTCGGTTTTTATCAAAAAAATGAACTGAAAACAAAATTTTTTTAAAATTATAACTAAACGAACTGATTTATTAAAAGATCAAACTGAACCGAACCAACTCGATTCGGTCGGTTTTTTCAGTTCGGTCCAGTTTTAGCTCACCCCTTAACACTATGTTTAGGAAATCATGTCAGGAGGAAAGAAAATAAGAGGGGAAAATAAATTTTATTTTCCTTTTTTTATTTTCTTGCATCATGCTTTCTTTCATCATGCTTGGATAAAAGGGAGGGAAAAGAAAAGAATTTTATTTTCCATTAATTGGAAAGCAAAATATGGAAAGAAAGGAAAATATTATTTTATATAGTTCCTATTTTACCCTTTATACAAGAAAACAATTAGATATATTATTGTATTGTATAATGATAAAAAAAAAAGATAATTGTTTTATATTTTAATTAATTTTATATGAATCTAACATTAGTTTTTTTATATTTCATATGTTAAAAAAACAAATTTATAAATTCAATTATATTTTCAAATATTGAACATTAGTTTTTAAATTAAATGTTAAATGCTAACATTTATCAAACATTATTTTTCAATATTTTAATATTCAATCACTGAACATCAATTGGTAAATGTGAAACTAAAAATACACTAAGTAAAAATTCATAAGATTTTGAGAGAATTAATTTCAATTAAAAATTTTAGATAAAATTATTTTACTAATTTTATAATCTAAATTCACTTTATGTTTATTTTAAATCTTAAAAATAAAATAACTTCACTTTGGTGTTGATTTTATGTTTATGGGTAGAATTGTAATTTTATAAAAATCTCTCAATCTCTCATATTTTCACTCCATTTTAGAGAGAAAATAAAATGGGGAAAATAAACTTTATTTTACTTCTTCTCTTATTTTCTTTCATTTCCCAAACAGAGTAAAGTTACTTTTTCTCCTTACTTTTCACCCTTATTTTACTTCATCTCTTATTTTCCTCCCTCCCAAACAATGCATAAGAGTCACCACACGGTTTTTCAGGGTCTTTCTATCATTCTTTAGTCAATTATTTTTAATTTCTCAAAAACAAATACTAAATCAATTTTTTTAATTTCTTTTTTATATAATTCGTACTCTGACAATGACCACTGAACAACAGTGGCACATGCCTGTTGTCATATTAGCACTAAGCCAATAGCTAGGATGTCTTTGTATGGACCCATCAACGTTCTAGATTCCATTTGCCCCACCTCTCTTACACAAATCCTCTCTCTCTCTCTCTCTCTCTTTACAGCTATTAGGTCCAGTTTGCTCGGGTCCCTTATAAGTCAGAGAACTGACTTCCCTGCTATCAGGTCCAGTTTGCTCGGGTCCCTTATAAGTCAGAGAACTGACTTCCCTCCCTCTTTTCCCATATGCTAGTGAGGTTCAAAGCTGAAGTCTCTCTCTCTCTCTCAATCGCGATAATGATAATTTTACTTCTTTTCATTTCCGTTTCTTTTTTTTTTGTTTCCTTTCCTTGCTTTATTTCTTTCTTGTCTCTACTCTTTCATAGCGATCTTGAAGAATGTGTTGTTTGTTTTGGGGCTTTATTCTTCATGAAATTACAATTTTGCCTGGATTTTGAAGTACTAGAAGAAGATCTCTCTGCATTCTTGGGTTTGATCTTATTTCAATTTTTGGTATTTCCTTTGTTATGGTTTTTTATGTTTTAGGGTTGAAGTTGTAAGTGTAAAACTGTGTAATTGTTTGTTGCATTTTTCTTTTCTTTTTCTTTTCCCCTAGCTCTTTGGTTTAATGCACAAAGTATTTTGTGTGAAATTATGAGAGAGTGATTGAGAGAGGGAAGTGAAAAGATGAGAGAATGCAAGGGTTTTTTGTTGGATTGGAAGATGATTACTATTATTACTATGATAGCTTTGACTGTGGGTTTTATAGTTATTATTTGTATTAATTAAAACAAATTTGGTAAATATAATATATATTTGTAGAAAAAAAAAAGAGACTAAAACAAGTGGAAGATGAAGCTTTCAGCACTAAGGTTGGGTCAGTAGGGTCCTAAAGGTATC
Organism: Omphalea diandra; assembly: GCA_949677035.1. Taxonomy (NCBI): domain Eukaryota; kingdom Viridiplantae; phylum Streptophyta; class Magnoliopsida; order Malpighiales; family Euphorbiaceae; genus Omphalea; species Omphalea diandra. The sequence continues at coordinate 18,769 of CATIWR010058244.1, read as the reverse complement.
TTTTTAAAATTTGCTTTGTTCTTCAAATAATACAATGATAAATATATATCGTTCCTGCCAAGATTATTTCACAAGTACTAAAAAATTAATTTTTTCTATTATCTAGCAACCGAATAATAAAAAGGATAATACATAAAAACTTAAATGGCAAAAATAATTAAACAAAATTGAAATTAAATAAAAACTCTATATTACAATAATTTCTATTAAATTAGAGTACATCACAATATCATTTCATAAATATATCAAAAAAATTATTTCAATTAAAATTGGGTTATACTTAAAGATGGATTTTCCTAACTTACTCAATAATCTCTCCCGAGCAAAATTGAGTTTATTATTACTGAAATTATGTTTACTTTTATAGTCACAAAATTCAATAACAACGCATTAAGCTTCATGTATAATCTTTGAATGTCTATAGAAGTCCAGTCTACTCTCGTGGTCTCAATCTCCTAATTTAATATGCTAGGACTAACCCTAAATTTTCACTCTCACTTTGTCCTCTAAAATCTCAAACATTGCACATATACGACCGTTCATACATATAAGATCAATTAAGTTCAAACATATTAAATTAAGACACCCAACACAATTAAAACAAAATCACTTCATAAATTCATGAAATAAATATTGGGTTTTCACAATAATCCCTAAAATTGAAAAATTAGTTCATCTTAAAAGAAAAAAAAATAAAGAAGAAAAAATCTATTAAATTTAGTAGAAGAATTTCTAAAGAAGAGTTGTCCTAACAAAAACAATGAAAACCCTAAGAGAATATCCTCTTATCTTTACAAAATCTTCTTTTTATTTGGTGTAAATTTTGGATCCACTTTTCTCTCCTAAAAATATACTCTTTTTTGGCCCAGGAATCTCTATCCAAATAGGCCAAAAATTCTCTAAAAGCAGCATGCAAATTGCGTTTTAAAAACTGGATTTGATGTTTTGCATGGCCCGAGCATGGGTCATGTAACAACCCACACACTTAACTTCTAACAAAGTTTTGTTTTACTGACTAGTTAACTTTATGTCTCTACATGATCATAAGCATGGGGTCATGCAATAATCCATGCAAATATTGCTGAAAACTGTAATTTATCTCTTTTTTTTTTTTAGAATTTCTTGTGCGAACATAAAAAGACAAAAACTTAATTTATTTTAAAATAAAAAAATAAAAAAACTCCTAATTTCTAATTTAAAATATATGCTAAAATGACTTCTATCACATAACCATCAAAATAAGCATGCATAACCATCAAAATAAACATGCATACTCTCACTTCTTTGAGTGGAAAAATACCAGCCCCAAAAGTGTGATGTAAATATATTGGTGCTTAATTTTGCTTTTCATTCTAAAGGTCTTTAAACCTTTCATTCCTTTCCAATCAATGATTTTGTAAGAACTTATTCCATTTCCTCTTAGATATTGAAATTGTCAAGGTATCATAAATGAGAGCTTTGAACTCACTAACTGCCTTATCAAATTCAACAACATTCTTAAACTTTTGAGGCAATTTATAGAGAATATACCGCAAGAAATATCGATGAATAGTGTTAGGCATCACTTCCTTGATATTTAACTTAATGCGTTCACATTGATTAGTTAAAATAGTATTAGGATGAATGTTTCCCATTGCTTCAAGCCAATTCATGAAGAGCCATTTAAAAGATCTTAAGTCCTTGTTTGTAACCAGTGCACAACCTAATAAAATTGATCGGCCATTATGATTGATGCTTACAATTATTACAAAGGCATTCTATACTTGTTCACAAGATAAGTTGTGTCAAAACTCACATTGTCATGGAATTCTTCGTAGGTAGCTTTAAATGTGGATGAATCCATAACACATTACTTGGCCTACCTTCGTCATCCATGTCCATCAAATGAAAAATTCTATCTTTTTACTGTATCCTCATAAACAACTTCTAAATGGCCTTTGTATCTCTTTCACCTAGTCTTAGCCTTCTCTTATTCTCGATAAAGTTTCTGCAAAGATCATAAATTTTGACAAGTTTCAAAAATAATCTCAAATCATAACCATGAATTGTAGCATGAGATGTCTAATCTCATGCTTGCTTATAAGAATTTAACTGTTAATATGAAGAGACAATTAGAAGAGAATGATATTGTAGGTATAAGGCCCTTCTCAATAAAGTTTCAACATTTGTTTTTTCACCATATACTTTACCAAAAGCAAAATTCATGAACTCTAACTTATATCGTGGGTCAAGAATAACCGCCATAAATATAATTTTGTTCAGATCTCCCCAGTATTTGTCAAATTTGGTCTTCATTTTCTCACCCATAAATTTCAACTCAACATCATCACTATTTTTCCATGCTTGCAACATGCAATCAGTTGTACTAATCTCGAGAAAGAAATCATTACATGTGACATGTAAAGATCCAAAAATAGTGTAGGATCCTAAAAATTGCCTAACAAGTTTGGCATTTTTCTAACACTTTCCCAATTTAAAGAATCAGACACCCTACCACTCCCATCTTCATGAAGAAGACTAATAGCAAAGAATGGATTTTGATTTTGATGTCTCTCAAATTCTCTTTTAAATTTTTGAGTTGTATTTAACATTAAATAGGTGGAATTCCACCTAGTAGGCACATCTAAAATAACCAAACTTTTACTTTCTATCTTCTCAACATCATAACATACTTTGAATTTTTGTATTCTAGTTGGAGATTATCACACATATTTCACTGCTTTTTGAACCCTTTTAACTGACTTGCTAACTTCTTTGAACCTATCCAAAACCACTAAGTTGATAATGTGGGCAACACATCTCATGTGAAGATAATTACCTTTTGCAATACTAGACCCCTAACTAACTAATTTCCTCCTTAAATATCTGATGGCTACATCATTTGAACTAATGTTGTTGACTGTGATTGTAAATACCTTATTAATCCTCCAATCAAGCAAACAAGACTCAATTTCCAAACCAATAGGCTTTCTTTTATGGCTACTAATTAGAATGAAATTAATAATTTTTTTTTTTTTGCAAATTTCAATCACTGTCAATATAATGAGCAATAATGACCATATAGTTTATTCTTTGCAATGAAGTCCAAGTGTTTGTAATTGGGCACAATTTTTGCTTAGACTTGTGAAAGTAATCTTTCAATTTTTTCCTTTCATCCATGTATAACTAAAAACAATCTAGAGTAATAGATCGTCAGGATGGAATTATGAATTTAGGTTGTGCAACAACCATTAATTTCCTAAACCCCCTTTTTTTTTACAAATTTGAATAGGAAATCATCAACAGTAATCTTTCCAGCTGAGCATTGTCTAACATAGTTTGCATCAAATTTTAAGTACCTAAAGTACATGGTTGCTCCTTATCATCTATATATGAGATTGGTTGCAAATATATTTGTTTTTTATGGGTGGGCATAAAAAATGGGTTCTTTTTATAAGATTTCAAGTGATTGTTAAGTGCAATAATACCATTCAATTTTGGGTTAGATGAATATACTTTGCCATAATAGTTGCACTTCGACTTAGACTTACCTTTATCAATAATAAATTTTGTAAAATGATGCCAAGCATCAGCTTGTGGCTCCATTTCTTTTCTCTTCAATTTAGAAGTTGTACTAGCATTTGTGTTGGCTGAAGTTTGAGGAGGGTGTGTATTGGTTTGTGTGTCATTCTCAACCATCTACAAAATAAAACACAGCAATAGTTTAGATTTTTTCAACCAATAAAGTATATATAATCCATTCCAGACATTGTCAACCTAATATATATGACATAAGGCAAAATGCCAAATATATGAAGCATGACGTAAACTACGAATTCATTCCTCCTACTGCAATAACCATAAAGAAAATATAAAATGACACATTGACTTGTAAGCATTAAAACTCTTCTTTTTTTTTTTTCCTCTCTTCTATTAAAATTTGTTTTCTTCTTCAATTCATCTTCTTGATTCTTCAAGTCACTTCATAAATTTTGTATTCCATTGATGTTATGAGCTCAAACCATAATATAAAATTAAATGCAATCGCTTACAAATTGGTACTACATATTCCATCTTAAATCCTACTATTATAACACAAAACTTGCATTGATAAAGCCTATTGATTGACTAAAAAATATATCTCAAAGCAAATCAATTATTACTTAGAAAAGAACTACATTCAACTTTTGTTAGTCCAATTTGGTTAGAAAAATAATTAGTTTGCACTAAGGTCGACGTTGTCCCATTACATGTTTAGTTATTTACTGGTGATCCTATAAGCTATTGTATTTCACCATACATAACCATCTGTTAAATATTTTTTCATCTATTATATCTTCTCAACTTTTACTTTTTTTTATTGACATCAGTATGGAAAATGAGTATTTGGAAAAAATGTAAAATGATGTTTTCAATTTTTATTCTAACTCTGAATTTGTTAGAAGTTGCTTGTGAACAAGTATTGATTATAGAGTCTCATTGATCTGTCCTAAGCAAGCCATTTTCCAAATCAAACTAAACTTAAACTCATTCATCATACTAAAATAAAAATCAAATAAAAGATTACCTACAAATGAGGGAGCCTATGAAGTTGAGCAAGGTGTGAGGAGGGAAGAGATAGGGTGAAACATCAAAGATTGAGAGCCAAAACAGAGAAATGAGTTAAGGGTTAACAATGTGAAGTAAAGCAAAAGGTGAGGTCAGGTTGGCAGTAGCATGATGAAGCAGAAAGAGTGGGTGGGGTGAGGTCAACTTAGTGGCAACATTAACGTGAAAAAGGAAGGGAAACTTTGGAAAACTTTAAAAGGAAAGGAAGTTTAAGAGCATGAAGAAGCAGAGAGGTAAAGTTGGCTTGGTGGTAGCACTAGCATAAAGAATGAAGGCAAGAAAAATTTAGGCAAAGTTTAGTGCGATTTAGGTTATGTTTTACTAAACATCAAAATGATGTAGTTTAGCAAAATTTAGTTTAGTTCAATTTTTCAAAACTTTAAAAAGTGAAAATCGAACTAAACCAAAAAAAACTAATTTTTTTAAAGTTTCAAACTGAACTGAACTGAATTATCAAATAAACCCAATTGAATTTCCAAATTGGTTCAATTTGATTTGATTTTTCTATTTTGACCAAATAGTGCCCACCCGCACTCCGATCTCATCGATGTTCTAGCCAAATTAGGTAGATTTTTAAAGAGCATTTGGACCCTATAAGTTATATTTAGAAGGTTGTGTCACAACACACTAAATATTTCTTTTGGGAAGAGTTCAAGGTACAATTTATAATTTTTAAATTAATATAATTTATATTCATGCGTTGATATCATATTTATTTATATTGCAAAAGTATTTTCCTTAGAATGTCGCTATATATTCTATGGTTAAGATTGTATGGAAGCATACAACTGTTAAGTGGTCTTCAAATATTTTATCAAGTTAGATATAAAATATTTAAAGGCCACAACACATCTCCTAAGATATGTGAGATATATGGCAACAACAATGGTCTACACCCAAATTTCAAGCTCAGTTTACTACAACTTTAAGGAATAGACTCATAGAGACTAATGGGGTTGGCTCTAGTCCTTCTCGCTATACAACCAAATTTATCATTCTTTGAACATGCCTTGGATTTGGTTAGTTTATTACTTATTTTATTTTTTATTTAATAAAATATTAGGTTTAAAGCAATAAAAAATTTATTTTAGGAGAAAGAGCTGAAACGTTCGACCATACATTTTGTGGTATTAAGAGCTGAAACGTTTGACATACATTTTGAGGTATTTTAGAAGATGCATATTAAGAAGAAAGATAATCAATTTATTGATAAAAAAAGTCACAAGATGCCAGTGTAAGTTAAATTATAAAGTAGTTATGTCTCATTTTTAATAAAATGCAATTATAAATTCAATAGCATTTCATAATACATATTCATATTTATTAGGATGCAATGGATAGAGATATTTCAATAGCTACTTCATAGCTACTAAAGGGTTATTTGAACTCTCAAGCCATCAACATCAATGAGTTGTACCTGGAGGCTATTAGAGGATATAAGAGGAGTATATTGTACGACTAAGTTCTAAGGAGACATGTCTTTGCCCACATTCTTGTGCCAACTCTTACTTTATCACATCATAGATTGCTCTTGATCCAGACTTAGAGGAGTGTTGTAGTAAACTCTCGCTTCTATGCTATCTACCATGCAGACATAGACGGGTCTGATACGAACACCACCCCTAACAACACATTTGCCGCTAGAGGACGATGATTATGTGGAGGTGCTTGATGACCTAGACAATTAAATTTTTTAATATTTATGTATCTTATATATACATTGTTACTATAAACATATTATAATTTTATTTAATCTTAATAGATATAATATTTTTTATATATTGTGTTCATTTTGTATATTAATTTTCTAATAATATAAAAGTTATATTATGTAAGAATCAACATAGGGATAATTAGAAAAATATTGTGATAGATTTGCTATGAAATTACAATGGAATAGTGACAAATAGTGATGAATTTGTTATAAAAATCTATCAAATTTGTGTAGCGTAGTGACATATTAGTGATGGATTGTTCGCAATGGAGTAGTTCATCGCTAGGATTAGCGTTGGATCCTTCATTTCGTCGTTAGGGCTTAGTGACAAGCCTTATAGCGACGAACAAAAGTTCATTGATATTTCGTCACGAAGTCCAATTAACAGTGAAAGTTTTTGGATTATGATGAAAAATTTTGTTGCTAAGTTTTTTTTAGTTAAATATATTTATTGATATAAAATTAAGTCCATCACACTATCTCAACATTTCAATTCTCCGTAAGATTCTTCCATAGACTTGGTGAATTAAGAAGAATAAATATCGTCATAAAGAAAAGTATAGCTACATATTTACTTGAAAGAAGTTGTAGGAGCAAGAATTTAAGGTATATTTTAGACATCTCTCATACCACATGAAAAATTGGCACAAACCAAAAATGACACATATCTTGATCATGGAATTATAATACAATTTATCATTTTCCAACCTTGGATATGCAATGGTAAAAGTTTGAAAATTAAAATGCAAGTTTTTTAAGACATGAATCCTACTTAAAAATAATTAACAAGTTACAATTTTATTTACATGCATATTTTTTATCATTTTGTGAGCACAAATATGAATATAATCATTACTTCAAATTTCTAATTACTTATAATTTATTTTAAATCGATATCCACTTAATTATCATTTATCACATCTTAACCAAGCTTTACTATGTTGCCAATCAATATCACCATGACTAATCTCAATAACAACACTTAAAATTTAAAATAACGGATCAAATATCATAATAATCACATTAAATTCTATCATAATCAAACTTTCACAATAAGAAGAAAGAAAATGAGCAAGTTTTAATTAGACTACTAGTTTAATGCAAAATCTATAAAAATCAAACGCTTGTGTCTCCTTATAGTTAGCTTACTCATTATAGCTGTAGTCACTTATGCTCTTAGTATTGTTTAAGTTCATGAACACAATGTTGCTAATGGCAATATTATTTTTGTTATATATTTGATTGTAGTATGTTTAAAGTATTCTTTTGAGGTCAAATATGTATCTCACAGAACATCATTAATATGTTTTGGTATGTGATTAGATTTGAAAGAGAGAACGCTTTTGCTTCAACAAAGGAAAAAGAAACAAACTTGTTTATGCATCTATCAAGTCATGGACAAGTTTGTTTTCAGTAATGCAAGAATACATAGTTGAAGTGCAAATAGCAGAAAACTCTTGTTTGATTAAGAGAGAAGTACAAAATTGTGTAGTAATTCTCCATAGTGACAACGAAAAATGGGAATTACACCGAGACAAAGCTCCTCACATACTTACATTTATTTAATATGACAGGGTTCTAGATGCAACTCCTTCGTATTAGCATCCAGGTGGGTTTACGTTCCCTTTATACTTTAGCTTAACATAAGTGCATTCTGATTTTGGAGGACCTCCCTTTCCTTTATAAGCAAGATTAATGTCACTGAGTTCCACATTTTCGCATGGGATGCCACTGCTGCAATGAAGTTTAACAGCAAGTGGAGTTGAAGAAGTTCCTCTTATGCCTTTGAAACTAATATCGCTGATCTTAACTTTTGATGGTGCCTGACAACATATAAACATTAATTAGATTCCTAGAAACAACAATATTAATAGAAAAGAGACATCTTTTTTTTCCGACTTGGAAATTACCTTGTTACTGCACTGATTCCATGGGCAGTAATTTTGATCTATGAGGATAGGGTTTCCAACGTTATTCATGATAATATCCTCAAAATGCATGTTAGAAGCTGTGCCGCCAAATGATGCTGGCCATGATTTAATTCTCAAGCCATTTTCAGTATTTGAGAAGGTACATTTTGAGACGTAGACACCAAATACAGGTTCTTCATTTGGATACCTTCCTAAGCTTCCCACGCTGATACCATGACCTGGTCCACAATTTACTCCTCTAATTGTTATTTGTCGACTGCCATCACCAAGGGAGACGCAATCATCACCAGTGCCAATGTTTGTATCATAAATTTGTACTCCATTAGAATGGCCAATATGAATTCCATCAGTGTTGAGACTTTCTTTTGGAGCCGTGACTGTGACATGTTGGAGGGTAAGATTTCTGCAGCCCAAGATATTGATGTGAAAATTTTTGCTATTAAGGGAAGTTATGCTCTGAACTATGCTGTTGGTAACGAAATCGAACCTTAAATTCTTATACATTTCAAAGCAACAAGAAACAAAAAAAAAAAAGGAATAAACTTTGTTAGTTACGTTGGAATTTACAAAATAACGTTAGAATATTATATGCATAAAAAGAAAACTAACCTTGGGAAGGGCCTTGCAGTTTGCATTTTGGCCGCAGTTGTTTTCCTTCCATGCAATCTGCCCTTGACCGTCAAAAGTTCCACCACCAAATAAATGGAGATGGTCAACATTGCTGAATCTAACCCAACTATCTCCAGGAACTTCTTCAGGTCTTGCTGGTGCCTTTAAAGTTCCTTCAACTTGAAATTCGATTGAACCTTTGCAAGGACCTGCGAAATCTAGTTGGCGTAAACCATATATGCCTTTTGGAACCCAGATTTTGCTTAAACCTGCTGATGCACATGCATCTTTCCAAGCTTTCAGCAAGACCTGAATGAAAAAAAGAAAAATAATATAAAACTTTCCACCGTTTTCACGAAAATAACTTGTTTAAAAAATATTTTCTTAGGAAAATATAAATATATTTTATGGTGTTTGAAATATATTATAAAAATATTAATTTTCTTTTGATTTATAAAATTATAATAAAACTTAAATTACAAATACTTTGTATTTATATTATTTATTATTTAATATTACAAAGAATACATTAAAATAAAATTTTTTGTGAAATTCATTTATCACTAATTACCACTGTCTGCTCCAACGAACGATGATAGATGTTAATAATTAAGAATAATTAGTAATAATATATATATATATATATATATATATATATATATATATTGCTTTTAAAATATTTTTTACAAATATGGAAGAGAATTTAAAAAAAATTATATTTTAAAATTTAAATAAAAAACAAAAAGGGATACTAAACGTCCTCTTAATAAGTAAAAAGCTTAAGGAAAAATGCATGCTCGTACTGGACTAATATCGACGTTCTCACCAGCTCGGCCACCATATTGTCTCACATCAAAGACCCTAGATTGTGTTTCAACACAAAACGATAATAACAGAGAAATTGTTAAAATATTTATAATGGTATTCATCCTTTTCATTGAGTTTTTGTTTTTTTTGTCTTTTTTTTTTTTTTGTTTTTTTTCCCTCCTTTGGCTAAAATTTCTTATCTTCTCCAAATGCTTTATAGGATCCGCAATTAGCTAATTTTATCTAAGTTCTCTAACTTGATGCTATTTTGTTCTATAAATAGAAACCTTTCAAGAAAAAAATGTAATGTTTTAAGCAAAATTTACGCACTTGGAATAAATCATAGCCAATTGCATTTGACATCATTTTGTTTTTGACTTGAATTTTTTTTCCTAATCTTACTTTTTCTCATGACTGATTCTTGATAACATTAAGAGGATAAAAACTTTAAATCGATAAAAATATCCTTAATTTAAATGTTAATTTAAGTATTCTATTTATTAAGTAAAAATTTAAAAAATTATAATAAAAATAAATAAATAAACAAATTTGTGGGCATAAAAGAGTTCAAAAGAGAATTTAATGGAGAAAAATTAAGATATTATCTAAAATTGGAGCACGTTCCAGTCCATGGTTACACCTACAAATTATCACCAAAGAACAACATATGAAGTTAATGAAAAAAAGTTTAAATCAGGCAAAATTTTAATATAACATTTCATTAATTATCCAATCATAAGAGTCAATATTACTTTTCAACAAATTAAAACCACGTGTAGTTTTTTTTTATTTGCTTTCGATAAGATAATCACATGGGTATTTTCAATTTACTCATCAACAGTTAAACAAATATATACTACCGTTGCATAAAACAAATATATCGCAATACTTTCGTCTACACTAAATTATATGCACGTGTTTTAACTAATTTTTCAATCATTGTAATAATGAAATTTTAAATTAATTTTATTGTAATCATTATATTCTGATATATTTGACAAGTCTTTTAGAAAAACCTAAAAAACAAAAATTTGTGTAAAATAAGTATTAAAAAAACTAGTATATATATATATACATATATAATCGAAAATTGGTTACTGAGTTCTAAACTCTTAATTTGTTTAATTATGAGATACATAATCATTAGACTAGTGGTTAAACAATTTATGCAATTAATTATTGCAATCCTATACGTTGCAAGGCAAAAAATTTTGAGCAGGTAAGAAAAAAGGTATGACAATGCTGGATATGTGATTCTTTTTTTAAGGGAAGTAGAATGAAATTTAAATTTATCTTTTTGAGTATAATTAAATTGCTTATTCATTAAGATAAGGATGGACTCTTTAACTTAATTCAACTTAATTAATGTTTCACTAATGCAAAATTTTAGAAAATTAAAAAGTAGAATAGTGAGTGAGTAAGCAAAATGCAATATTATTATGGGTTAAATACTCTGGCCTCCTGAGTTTTACTTAATTATATTATTTAGTTTCATATTTTTAAAAATTATATTAAAATGTCTCTTCATTTTAGTTTTTAAAAGATCATTTTGTCTATTTTAGTAATTGTCCTGTGAGTCATATGAAAAAGTTAAAATTAATTTATGAATTATCCTAAATACCTTTAACAATTCAAATACCCTAAATACCCTTTAACGATACCCAGAAATCGTCAAACCCAACCTTCAAACATTCAAGCCTTCAACCCCTCAAACCCAGAAACCTTCAACCTTCAAACTCCACCTACATGCGACACACACCATTATCGAACCACAAGAAAGTCACGATCGAGATTCTAGTTGCTTTCCACAAGAGCCATGCCCATGCTTCAAAATTCCTTTTCCAAACTTATTGATCCTCAAACCCAGCAATTTCTGTTGCTTCTATTTAGATTATAAAAACCTAGATTGTGATGGGATTTGGGTTCCTTATCAGTACTGAATTGCAGATTGTGAAGCACTCACCATGCCTGATTCCTTTCTTATCAGTACCGACCGATATGCTCTTTCTTTACTTTCAGTTTCCTTCGGTGCAGAAAGCATCGAATTGCATATGAAGATCAAAAGCCTCAATCCCACTTCCTCCGGATCTATTCAATGACAACAGCCTCCCTCATTGAAGTCGGAGTCGAGATCCAACAGAGATTGCAAAATGGTTAGGGCAATGGTTAGAAGCCAGAGTTTGATTATTGATAATTGTTGAGTTTGATAACCTTGTGAAAGGAATTCTGGCTATTTGTTTTCTTGCTTAATTTCATGATCTTTGATGGCTTGGGTTAATTTCTAGATTTGGGTTTTGCGTATTTTAGGCTTTGTATTGAAAAGTTGCAACTTTTTAATTTGCGAATTGATTGCTGTAGGTTTCTGATTTCTGGGATAACATATCAATTCTTTGTTGTGCATAGCAATTCCTTACTGGGTTTCATTGTTTGATTTCGTGTACTTGATTTCAATTTCTTGTTTTCCATTTTTCTTCTCGTCGTCGCAAGATAAGGAGCTTGGGTACCGCTGGGTTTGATGTTAATTCTTCTTCTTTGTTTGTGAAGAATGATGTTGATTCTGGATGCGATTTATGCTGGGTTTGATATTCATTCTGGATGATTGGATTTCATTTTTGTTTTCAATTTGATTTTTTTGGTTGTTGTTTGAAGATTCTATTGTTGGAGAATTTCTTGTTATTGTTTTTGTGAATTTTCTGAGAATTTCTTGTGTTGTTTTTGTGAATTTGTTGTTTATGGCTTGTCGGGTTTAATTGTTTGAAGATTCAAATTTAACCTTAAGCTCCATTGTTTGAAGATTCAATACTGTTATTTATAGATGGTTGGTAAAAACGGAAAATTTAAATAAAAATAAAAGATAATATAGACATTTTAGTATGGTTTTAGTAGAAATTGTAATAACGTAACTGAAGCAAAATGTATAGATATTTTAGTATAATTTTAGAAAATGATGAGATAAATCTTTAGAATCAATATATTTATTATTAATTAGTCACAAATTTACGAATATAATTATAATAATAAATTTTAAATAAATTTATATTTATTAGATCAATAATTAAATAATTAAAATTAATATATAAATAATAAAAAAATTATTAATATATTATTATTTATATAAAAGTTATTATTAAGTAATAAAAGTATAAAATATAAATAAATTAATATACAAATTTTTAATAAAAACCATAATTTCACTTTTGGATATTTTTTATCTTTAATTTTTTTTACTTTTTTTTATTTTATAAGAAGCTAAATATTGATTATTATGAACAAGGAAAATTTTCTATATTGTTAAACTTCCTAAAATATTTTTATGTATGTTATTAAACTTTTTACATTTTATTTTCATTAATTGAGAAATCTAAATAGTAAATTATTAGCTTATTTATTATATGATAAAATGAATTCAAATTATATTGTTCATGGTTAAAAATATTATATTGCTCATATAATTTCTTGTCAAATGATAAATAATCATTTAGTATTAAATTTAAGGCCAAAATTAATTATATACTAGTCACTAATTCATAAATTGCACAAGCTATAATATAAAAAATCATAAAATTAGTTGTATGATACATAATATAATTATAATAATAAATTTTAAATAACTTTAATATTTGTTTCTATTAATTAATTAAACAATTAAAAATATATTATTATTTTATAAAAAAGAATATCGAATTATACTTTAAATAAATAACAACAAAAGAATTATAATTAAACTAATATAATAAATTTTAATAATATAATTATTTCGATAAAAAATGGGAAAATTTATAATTTCATTTTTGTCTTTGGTTGACCTCTTTTCCTCTTTTAGTTTTTTTACATTTTTTCTTACCATATAGGAAATCAAATATTTTTTTTATCGTTGAAGTCTTGAAAAGAACTAATGTAAAAAATTTCATCTTATATTATTAAACTTTCTAAATTACTTTTAGGAGGAAAACTTTTTATTTTTTCTTTTATTGACCATTTTTCTCCTTAATTCTTTTAAATTTTTATTTATTGTATAAAAAATTAAATATTTATTATTGTTAAAGTCCTAAAAAGACTAATATAAAGAGTTTTTTTCGATATTGTTAAACTTGTAAATTATTTTAAGATAGACACTTAATATTTTTTTAGGATTAATTGAGGAAAGAAAATCACAAATTCCATTGTATCCAAATCAGTTCTTATATTTAGTTTTAGTTTTTAATATTATAAATGTTTTTCTATTTTCTAGTAATTTTTAATGAAATTTTCTTGCTTTTCTTATTTTGAAATGTTTAAATTAGTTTAAACTAATGGATTAAACCAACCAAATTAAAAAATAACAAATGACTGGTTCAATGTCCGATCCTGTTGCAAAAACACCGCAAACAATGATTAAATCCAAGTTACTTCCATTATTTGCTCACAATTCATGAAAATTTGGCGCCCTCAAAGGACTTGGTTCGATAATTATAGTGTGGAAATGTATATTCATGGCTATTTTATTCACATGTTATGTATTCAACTTCAATAAAATTATAATAAGCAATGACTTGTGAGTTGGGTTAGTCATGTGCTTCTTCTTTCACTTTCATAACGCAGCAAATTGTATTTGAGTAGCAATATATATATATATATATATATATATATATATATATATATATATATATATATATAATTCAGACAACCGTTACATTAACTTCTCTATATATCTATGCATTTTTCACGTCCAAATTTCAGTCTCCTGAGTGGCGCCAGTTGAGTTGATCACTATCTAGCTTCAGAGATGGGAAGAAGAAAAAACAGGTAGCAATGGAGCAGCATACAGCCATTTCTTGGCAGGAGAAAAAAGGATCTTGCAGATAACGAATAAGAAACACTAGAAAGAGAAATACAAGATCTTAGAAAATGGGTATTATTATGTTAAATGATTGTTATGGGTCATGCATATTATTCTTTGTTTAGCCTGTATTCTAAATTTTTGTTGCGGAAACGATCGCATTTTTTTTTTTTCTGGCGTTTGACAGATTGAAATGACATGCTATGAATGATGGGCAATTAAAGTAGTACCTGAAAAACATACCTGAAGAATTGAAGTCTGGGAAGGCACAAAAGTGCAAACCAAGGCAAAGAGTAATTAGGACACACTTTGATTTTTATTTTTATTTTTTTTTGAGATATATGGTATGGTGCATATATTTTTTAGGCCCTTAATTGGATTTATGAAAATTATAGTTTTTAAAACAATTTTTTAATTAGACTTACAAAGCATTCAAAGAGAGATGTCTTTAAAAAAAAAAAAAATTAAAGATTCGACCATTAAATATAAAGAAAATATTTACAACTCTCAAAGTATTATATGCAGTCGTTGGATGAGCCATATGGATGAAACAATAAAATATATATCAATCTCCTATTATCTAAGTGTAAAATACTCAGTGTACATATATCACTAAGTGTGAAATTCTCAGAGTAGGTATATCACTCACCTAACAGTCTAGTGTAATATAATAGGAGTAGCACATTATTAATCTTTAAATGTAATTAAGTTCATAACAACATTTAACCTTTTTTTTTTTTGTAATTTTTAGTTATCTTTTGATTGTATATGATTTTGAAAAGTTTATTATTTTTTGTTTAAATAAAATATTATATATTTGGAAATTATGCATTACCTAACTTAACTACTGAAGGATCTTTTTATATAGTGGGGTTAGAACTTAATTAATTATGGTTTTGATTTTTACTATTGATTAGAGGTGGTGGTGCTGTCGGTCCAGCAGGTTAGGAGGACTATTAAATTTTTAACCTCTACTGGAATAAGTGCTTCTGTATGGAAATTCCACAAGGAAGATGCGAAGAATTGCTCTATGAATTCTGATGCATGAAAGCATAGACTGCCACAACCTCGAAGGATACAAAACTCTTTTTTTTAAAAAAAAAAAAAAAAAAAAAAGATTTAAGTGGTATCAGCAGTAATTTTCACTCATTTAATTGTATCCTAATTGAAATATATGTACATATATATACACACACTCACGTTAATTTCTTTAGCATGTGCAAAGCATGTATTTTCATTTTTTTTTAATTTTTAATATTTTTGTATTTATTTAGATTTTTAAAAATTTGTTAATTATTTGTAGAAAATCAAATTTATCAAAATATAATTATTACAATAAGATCTATTCAAAGTTTCATTACTGTAATGTGTTGAAAATATAATTATTACAATAAGATGTATTTAAAATATAATTTATCAAATATATTATTACAATAAGATCTATTTTAAGTTTCATTATTATAATATGTTGAAAAGTTATTTAAAATATGTGCATATGATTTGGTGTAACGAAAATATTGCTATATATTTGTTTTATATATTAGTATTATATATTTATTTCATTGTTGAAATGCAAATTGAAAGTATCATGTGGTTACTTTACCATGAACGAATAAAAAAATCATACATGTGGCTTTAGTTTACTGAAAAATAGTGTTGAATTTTATGTTGAATATTTAATGAAATACTATATTGAAACTTTGCTTGATTTATTTTTTTCTTCATTAATTTCATTTGTTGTTCTTTGATGGTATATAAGAATAAGATAGATATTGTCCGAGTTTTGGATAGTGTCTGAGTTTTAGATCTTATAGGCCCCTCGATTCAAAATTCAAGAGATAAATTTTAAAAAGATTAAAAAAAGCTCTTCACATTCAAAGAAAGCTCAATTATGTTAAAGCAAATATCCTCAAGTATAATCTAAGAGAGTTTGGACCAAACTAAAAGGGTTAAGACTCAGAGAAAATATAAAGCAAAGTTTGTCGATGATCATAGTTAATCAGCTAATGATTGTTGAAGTCCATAAATAACTACTAGAAAAGTCTTGTAGAATCGGCTAACTCTTATGTGTAAATTTTAGCATAAAGTGTGGACAAACTCCAATGACCATGGATTGATGAATAATGGTAGTTGAGCCAATATGAATACCTAAACGATCATTGTAAAAACCTTACAGATAATATTGTAAAGTCTAAGTAAAAGGTTAAATGAAAGAACAAGCCACAAACGAGCATATGAGATTTCCAATGACCATTGAAGTTACAATAGCCAACGATGGTGGAAAAAACCTCATAGATAAGTCTACGGAGTCTATGTCAAATTAAAAATGTTTAATGACTATTGAAAGCAAATAATGACCAGATTCAACGATCATAGGCAAATCTTAACAACCATTATTTACAATAGCAAAGTGAAAGCCAATGATTAATAAAGTCAAAAGCTGGGACCATTATGTGATCAACGATCGTGGCGATTACCACAACGACCATTGACGAGGAAATAATGACTATTTTGACAACTCTGACAGTAATTATTCAAGTGCTGGCTAAATTTTTTTCCTTGATAGCTATATATATATATATATATATTTATATATATATATATATATGGAGATGATCAACAGAATTAGATATATGAATTGTTATGATCTAAAATGAGATATTCAAGGAATAAAGTGCTGCTAAGAAATTATCTTTCTAAGGCTTTTGCAAGTCATTTTTTGAAAAAAAGAAAAAACAACTTAAAGCTATCTACCTCAAACTATAATCGAGTACTTCACTTTTTTGTGAGAAAGAAAATGCTCGGGTGTTGAAAGTGATCCCTTTGAACAACACTTGTAATCTTCATGCAAGGATCAACACTTTGGTTGGGAAGTCAAAATTCTTGCTCTTGTGAAAATTTTAAGATAGAACGTGAAATTTATCTTGGGTAGGCATTGATAGTCTTAAAAATTATCTATTAAAAGGCTTTTGGGTGCCTTGTAAATTCAATCTTTATATGAGGGTCATCTTGGGTTGAGAAACCAAAATTCGTACTCTTGTGAAAGTTTTTAAGATATAAGCTGAAATTTATATTGGATAGGGTTTGATAATGTCTGAAAACTATATGTTAAAAATTTTTAATGGTGCCTGATAAATTCACCTAGCAAATTTTCTATGGTGCTGTGAAATTCACCAAGTGTAAAGACATGAGTGATGCTGAGAAATTCACTAATTTATAAAGGTTTGAATAGCAGTTGTAAACTATTGGGAAAAGTATGTCAAATTAAAGGCTAAACCTCTGTAAATCCTTATTACATTTTTCAAATCTCGAATCAGCTTATGTTGCCCTATTCACCCCGGAAATCTTGGGACAATAACATCAAATCTCGAAAGCTCTGAGGAACTTTTGTGAATGTTAAAAATATCAGTAAATCGTGCATATACTATTTTCTTGACGTGGGACACTGACAACTGCTTTGGGGAACTTAACAAATATTTTCTTTCCTTTTCCCTGAGATGTGCATCCACGAGCTTCTTTTGTTGGACTGCATATAAACAAGTGTGTGGAAGTTCCAAACGGAGTATCCGAGCATGCATCAACATGCTAATTATGTATTCAATATGTAGTCATTAATATTTTTATTTATGTGTTTTTAATCCTAAAAAAATGTATTTGGTTTATTCCAAAACGTGTATTTACTTACGTGAAATGACTTTAATAATAAATTTTAAATATATTAAATATTTATTTTTATTCAATAATTAGTTAAAGAAAATTTATTGTTTATTGTTTTATACTTTAATCTTGTGTATTATTTAAGAAAAAATTTATTAAACTTGAAAAAAGTAATTTTTGACAACTTATTATATTGTCACTAACTCTTAGAAACTTATAATTTTGAATAATAAATAAATTTGGTTTTAATTTTAGTTTTCTATTTAGATTTTTCTAATTTACTGTTTAGAAATTGTTTATAATTTTTATATTTTAGATTTTTCTAATTTTTTATTCATAAATTTCTTTATATGATTTTGGCTATTTATTTAGAATTTTTGTTGTTTACACTTTTTGATTTCCTCTTTAGAAATATGATAATCAGTTTTTCTAATTTCTTATTTAAAGTTTTTAATATGGTAAGTTTCTATTACATGACATAAAATAATGACATATAATAATGTTATATACAATTATTTGATAAATAAAAAAAATTATTTAAAACTAACCTTGAGACTGTAATTATTAATATATATATATATATATATATATATATATATATATATATATATATATATATATATATAAATATAGTATTATAGAGTA
>CATIWR010058242.1:0-51883 GCA_949677035.1 Omphalea diandra | reverse complement strand
CCCCCCACCCCCCCCCCCCCCCCCCCCCCCCCCCCCCCCCCCCCCCCCCCCCCCCCCCCCCCCCCCCCCCCGCCCCCCCGAAGGGTATTTATAGGTGTTAGATGGGTGTACAATGCTAAAAATAGTTCTGGTTGCACCATGGAAGCATCCAATTGTAGAGGAGAAAAGTGTTGTACTGCAATTATGGTTTGCATATGGATTGTACAACTAAGGATGGGATGTACATCCCTGTATCATGGTTATAGAGGGGACCACTTCCAAAAAGTTCCATGAGTTAGGATTAAGCAAGGTTATACAGCCTTGTAATGAGGGCTATACAACCCACACAACTTAGCTGGCAACCCTAAGTTTGGCTTAGATTTGGTTTTTGGTCTTAGTCTCTAGGCTTCTCCAAGGCTTTCTAAGATCTGTTATCCTTTACATTGTGTAATTCTCTTTGTATTTTGGAGATTTGGTTCAATGATTTTCATCATTGGGCTTTATTTTTAAGTTTCAAAATTTGATGCTCATAATCACATAATTGGCTTACACTTAATAAGTTATGTTTCAATCCTTAACTAAAAGAACATTACTAATGAGAGAGCAACCTTTTTTACTAACAATTCTAATGCTAATTACCTTACCCATGACATTCTTTCCAAATGTGACATTGCCACCATCCTTTTCTTTAATGGCTATGAATAGCTTCTTATTTCTAGTCATATGTTTTGAGCATCCACAATCCACATGCTAATCATTGTCTTCCTTGGTGGTTTCCAAAGATTCCTGCAAAACAAAAACATTTCAACTTTGTTTAGTTACCTAAGAATACTTGGGTCCTTAGGGGTTAGGCTTAGAAGGATCCTTCAATTTGAGGTGTGCCTTCCTTATATAGAAAACACATTAATGTGCCTATATCTCTTGCAATAATAGCATTAGATCTTAGACTTGTCAGTCATTCTCTTGTGAATTACTTAGTATGAGTAAGAGGTTTTTTCATACTTTGGTTATGTAAGTGCATTCAAGTGCATGAATGATGAGATGTGGAAGAGAAGTTTTTATACGTGTGTGTTTATGTTTGGGCATGCCTCTTGGAATACATGTATGCATGGTTGGCTTTCCTTTACCCTTAGGAATAAAAGGCTTGGATCACACTGCTTCCTAATAATGTCAATACTAGAAGTTTGAGGTACAGAAGCTCTAATAAAGATGGAACGAGAGAATGTAGATAAGGAGGCTCCATTAAAGCCTAAATCATGTCTCACTAAGGCGGGTCTTTGAGATATAATAAGTGTATCTAAAACTTCTTTCCCTTTGTGAAATTTTAAGATTAAATTTCTAAACTCAATTACTTCTCCTTTTAAAGTGTCATTTTCTTTTCTCAAAGACTCAAGAGAGGATGAAGTTTTGAAAAGAATTTCTAAAGATCTCTTGAGTTCTTCATTAGAAGATCCCAAGTTATTTATAAGTTCATTTAAACTTGTAAATTCATCCTTAAGTTTTGAACACTTTTTTTTTTTGTAACTTTTCATTTGAGACTTATCTTATCACATCTCAAGGTTAGAGCTTCAAGAAGCTCATCTTCTTTATCTTTAAACATATCATATTCATCATAAGAATGAGAAGAAGTACTTACCTCATGTGAATTATCCTCTTAAGCCATGGAGCAGAAATTTGCAACCTTTTCTTCTTTATCTTCCTCAATCATCTCATATAGCTTTGAAGGTCTTTTTTTTCTCCTTATCCCACTTCTTCTTTTTTTAAGCTTGGGACATTTAGATTTTATATGAACTTGCTTTCCACATTCATAGCTAGTCACCTTATTCGTCTTGTCTTTAAAGTAGGGTGATGATGAAATTTTCTTAAGGTTCATTCTTTTTTTTTTTTTTTTTTTTTTACTCTTCATGAGCTTCTTAGATCTCTTTGAAAGTATTGTAAGTTCTTCTTCCTCTTTTTCACTCTCATCACTGTTAATAGTGTTTTCTACCACTTCCTTGTCCTTGCTAGATTTAAGGGCAAGAGATTTCTTCTCCATTTTTTCATTAGTCCCCTTGTCCTCTTAACTTCTTTATTTCATTATCCTTCTTTATGGCTAACATATGAGTGAGTAGTTTGACAATAAGGACATCTGTTTGCACATTTTCAATCTATAGATTGGATTCTTGAATACTACAAACTCGAGCCCTAAACATCTCAAGAGGAAGGGATTTGAGTATTTTTAGTGTTTACCTCATGATTTGTAAGATTTTTCCAAACTTTTTCATGTTTATGACAATAAAGAGGTGTTTATTTGTCATGTCAGTGATGCTTTCATTCTTTTTCATCATGAAGAGCTCCCACTCTATCACATACATCTCCATCCTACTAGATTTTCCAAGAGTTATGCCATCATGGTAGTTTTTCTTGGCCTTCCATATCCCATATGTGATTAGGTAATGTTAAACTCTATAAATTTATTTTCTTGACACTGAGCCTAGTAAAATAGCCATTGCCCTCTTGTTCTTACCATTGGACTTTCTATGAGCCTTCACTCATTCTTCCATTAGAATTAACTCTTCACTACTATCCACCACCTTAGTTGGTGGCTTCTATTTTGTAACTATAACACCCCATAAATCCACCACATCACTATCTAAGTAAATCTTCATTCTATACTTTCAATGAGTATAGTCGCATCCATCAAAGAAAGGTTTAAGATGAGTTTGGATTCCTTCTTATGCCATGATTTTTCCTCACACAATTAAGGCTTGAATTGAGGTCTTGCTCTGATACCACTTATTGGCCCTTATGCACTAGGAAGGGGGGTCGAATTGGTGGAAATTTTAAATTTAAGGAGGGAAGGTTAGTAATGCAAGTTTACAAGGAGTCAAAGTATAGAAGACATAAGATCTTATAGTGGCTTAGGTGTTAACAAACACTGCATCACTCCCCAATTTTTTTCAATTGGATATTCCATTAAAATTAGATGGTGTTTTACAAGCACACACTTAACTTTACAATTTTGTGTTTTATGAAGGCTCACACAAAACCTTACAAGTGTTTCTCCTTGCTAACACTTAAACCTACACAAGAGTTTTCTGTTGACTCACTTTCAAATTTAATCCTAAAGGATGTTTAAAACTCACACCAAACGTTATATGACTCAATTTCAAAAAATAAATAAGAGAGAGAGTTGATAAATATATTTATAAGAGTTTGACTTAGTAAATGCTATTATCTTGCATTTATGTCCTTTTAGTGGTGTATTTATAGGTTTCTCTTAAGAAAGAGATGTTCCTCTTAAAACTATTTCCATATTTTAAAAGTTAGTGGTAAAATCCTACATGAAATGCTTATCAGGCCAATAGTGGTTGATATCTTATGTCATGGTCGCGATCTTCAAAGTTGCCCTGGATTTTATGCATTCATGGTAAATGACTAGTACACATGACACTCCACCATTGGCTCATTCAAATATATAGTCATTTGATCCCTCTAGAGAATGTTCAAGATCATAGTATGTTCAAGATCATGGTCATGAGTAGTGTGGTTGGTCGTGACTTCTATCACGAATCAATGGAGATTTTGTTTGTAAGAGATCAAGGTTGTTATTAAGGATTTGCTATCGTGATTTTTGTATTTTCCAATGGGTACCTTTGACATGTGGCATTGATTAATTAAAGCTCTATAGTCCCTTTAAGGAGATTTAAAGATTGCAATTGCGACCAACATCATAAATCCCATCATAAAACCTTCTATCCAAAATGGAAACCAATAATGTTAAGATAGCGATCACGACTTTGCATTCACAGTTGCAATTTAGAAGGCAT
Source organism: Omphalea diandra (assembly GCA_949677035.1). NCBI lineage: Eukaryota > Viridiplantae > Streptophyta > Magnoliopsida > Malpighiales > Euphorbiaceae > Omphalea > Omphalea diandra. The sequence goes on along the minus strand of CATIWR010058242.1, from coordinate 48,095 downwards.
GTCTCACACTTTGAGTTACTTGTTTTCATTCAACTTCCAATAAGTTTGTTACTAAAGATTGATATTATTACCTTTCAATCTATGTTGTCAAAATCAAAAAAGAGTTTTGACTTAAGTTTGATCAACCTAGTCTAACAAGTATAATTAACTAAATTAGAAGTTTTAGAAACAATTGAAAATTTGTTAAAAAGTTTGAGTTTTTTGAGTCATTAAACCCAAAAAAAAAAATTTAACTTAAAAATTTTTATTATAATAAATGAGTATCAAAGATAAATTATGATATAAACTATTGGACTACGATGATTAATCCTAAATCTAGAACCTCTTTTGATCTTGACAAAGGAGATTGATCATTACTAATGTTTTTATTAAGTGTCGATTTTATAGAAAAATAAGTCTCTCAAGTTAAGTTGGAAGAAAATCTCTCTAACTCCAAAGTGACTCACGATCGCAATCAAGGATTCGCGACCACGACTCTTGAGAAGACTTGCCAAAAATCAGACAGGCTAAATCATGGAGTCATTCTTGACCGCGAACAAGCAAAATAAAGCAAACCAAAAATGACAGATGAATTTGGGGTTTGTGTCGCGTCGAAGTCACGACAGTGAATTACAAAAAGCTTCAAAAGGGAAAGAAGTCTAGAATCAGAGCTTGACAAGTGTCCTAGGAAGCCATTAGAAGTCAAAAATCGCGAAGGCTACATGTTGGTAGCAACCGCGATTTGAGAAGTGAAAGTTGCACAATTTGGCAGGCTGTTTCTCGGTCAGGATTGCGGTCTGTACAATGAAAATCACGACCGTGACTTATGCTGGCTGAAGAAACACAATGACCATATTTTCCTGAAGCACTAATGAAAAGCTGCCACGTGAACTAGTCGTTAGACACAAAGCCGCAACTGTTGACTTTTGTAAGAAAAATTAGAAATCATTAATGGGAAGCTGACACATGGACTAGCCATTAAACTAGCCGTTAGTCTTTGGTGGAATTTGGGTATAAATACTCCACCAAACATTAATAAATGGACATGGTTAAGAAATTAATTATTAAGAGAAAAAGCTCTCAATCTTTACTACTCATTTCTTTCAATTTTCTTTATAAGATTGTTAATTGTTGGGTATGAGCATTAAACACCATATTGTAAGGTTGTTGTGTGAGCCTATAAAACACATCGAGATAGGTTTTAGTATGAGCCTTGAAAACACTTGTAATAGGTTTTAGTGTGAGCCTTGAAAACACTTGTAAAAGGTTTTTGTGTGAGCCTATAAAACACAAGTTGTAAGGTTTGGTGTGAGCCTAAACACTAAGTTGAGTGTGAGCTTCTAAAACACTAGTGATTGAGTGAAATACCCAATTGGTGAATTGTGGAGTTAACATAGGATTGGTTAATACCTGAACCACTATAAATCACTTGTCTCAATCTTTTCATTTTTCCTCCTCACTTTTTTGTTTTAAGAAATTTTCATACACCAATTCAATCCCCCTTCTTGGCACCAAGGGCCAACAAGTGGTATCAGAGCAAGGTTTTCACATATCAAACCTTCATTGGGTGAAACAAGATCACGGCACAGGAAGCAATCTACTCACACCTAAGGCCACACTTTGATGGTACCGACTATACTCATTGGAAGTATAAGATGAAAATCTATCTTGACATAGATATAGTGGACCTTTGGGATGTGGTCATCAAGGAATAGAAGCCACCCACCAGGGTTGTAGATGGTAATAAAGAATTAATCCCAAGGGACAAATGGGTTGAAGCACACCAAAAATCAAATGGTAAGAACAAGAGAGCAATGACCATTCTTCTAAGCTCTCTCTCTACAAAAGAGATTGGGAGAGTACAACGCTGCCAAACAACACATGCAATTTGGAAGACTCTAGAGAACTATCATGAAGGCACAACTCTAGTCAAGTCAAGTCAAGTCGTTTGGAGATGTATGTCACCGAATAGGAACTATTCATGATGAAAGACAATGAGAGTATCACTGAAATGACAAACATACTCTTATCCATTGTCACTAACATGAAGAAATTTGGAAGAACTCTTATTATCTATGAGGTAAATACAAAAATCCTTAAAAATCTACCTCTAGATAAATTTGGTGCTAGAGTTTGCAGCATACAAGAGTCAAATTCAAAAATTGGAAAGGTTCCAATCGATGTGTTGATAGGCAAACTCTTAACTCATGAGTTGGCCTTGCAAAAAGATGAACAAATGAAGAAGCTAAAAGGCCAAGGAGACAAACCAGAGAAAGAAAGAAAAAACATGGCTCTTAAAGCTTCAACAAAAGAGAAAGAGGTAGAGATAACCTCAAGTGATGAAGAAAGTGACAAGGAAGAGGAGGAGCTAGCAATGCTCTCAAGAAGGACAAAGGAGTCGATCAAAAGAAGAAAGGAAAGAAAAGGCTTCAAGAAGACAACTCCTAATCCAAGAGAGAAATCCAACGAAGTCACTTGTTATGAATGTGGCAAGCAAGGCCACATCAAGTATGAATGTCCCAAATTAAAGAAGAAGAATAGATGGGACAAGGAGAAGAAGAAAAGTTTTTTAGCAACTTGGGATGATAGCTCAAGTGAAGAAGAAGAAAAAGGAGAGGTTGCTAACATATGCTTCATGGCACAAGAAGATCTTTCAAATGAGGTAAGTACTTCTTCTCATTCTAATTCTAATTTTGAATTTGATGAAATATGTGAAGAGCATCTAGAGGCTCTAACCATAAAATGTGACAAGTACAAGTCACAAGTCAAAACTTATAAGAAAAGGTGCTCAAAATTGGAAGATGAATACAAGACTCTTAGTGATCTTGTAAATGAGTTGATGACTTCTAATGAAGAACTCAAAAATTTAGTAGAAAGACTTTCCACTTCATCTTCTTTTATGGCTTCATTAAGGAAGGAAAATGACACTCTTAAAGGAGAAGTCATTGAGCTTAGAAGCTCAATCTCTAAGTTCTACATAGGAAAAGAAGCCTTGGACACATTGATTGTGTCACAAAGACCACCACTAGTTAGATATGTTTTAGGCTTCAATGGAGCATCCTCATCATCTCAAACTACATTTGTTAGAGCTTCACAACCTCAAACCTTAAGCATTGAGGTAATTAAGAAGAAAAGTGCTCATAACACTAAGCCTTCTATGCCTAAGGGCAAAAGGAAGGCTCCCCAAAGCTCTAGAACCAAGACTCAAAGAGTTAACCATGCCTACATTTACAACAAAGAGCATGGTCATCCTCATAAAAAATTTTCTACTCCTACTCATCATACATGTTCAAGCATGCATTCACATGACCATGGTATGAGAAGGCCCCTTACTCATACTAAATATGTGCAAAGGAGAAAGACTCCTAAGTCTAAACTCCAATGCCATTATTGTATGAAATATGGGCATATTAACATTTGTTATTTCATTAGGAAGACTCACCTCAAATTAGAGGACCCTTCAACCTCTAACCCCCTAGGACCCAAGTATGCTTGGGTACTTAAAAAAAGGTAACTCACTTTTATTGTGTAGGGAATTGTGGCAACCACCAAATCAAACAATTGGCATGTGGATAGTGGATGTTCCAAGGACATGACTAGAAAATAGAAAGCTATTCACGACATTGAAAGAAAAAGAGGGTGGAGATGTCACTTTTGGTAACAATGCCAAGGGTAACGTAATTGGCATTGGAACCATTGGTAAGAATGGATGTCCTTTAATTGATAATGTTCTTTTAGTCAGTGGCTTAGAACATAATTTGTTTAGTGTAAGTCAATTGTGTGACAAAGGTAATAAGGTCACCTTTGATCCTAGAGAATGCTGAGTCACCACTTTGGTGGATGATGAAGTTATTTTCAAGGGTGAAAGGAAAGACAATACCTACTCAATTGACTTAGACAATTTGGCTAACCAATCTTTTGAGTGTCTTATGCCTTTGAGCAATGAAGCTTAGTTGTGGCATAGAAGGCTTGGACATGCAAGCATGGATCTTCTTCAAAGTCTATCCAAAGGAAAGTTAGTGGAAGGGCTTCCCAAGCTAAAATTCTCCAAAGACAAGACATATGGTCCATGCCAAATGGGAAAGCAACACCATGCCTCTCACAAAGCCAAAAATGTTGTAAGTACATCTATACCACTTCAACTTATCCATATGGACTTAATAGAACCTATTAGGAGTGCTAGCTTAGGTGGAAAACATTATACACTAGTCCTTGTAGATGACTACTCTAGGTTCACATGGGTATCTTTTCTAGCTCATAAGAATGATTCTTTTGATGCTTTCAAAAGTTTTACAAAAAGAGTTCAAAATGAAAAAGTTAGTTCATATCCTCTATTAAAAGTGATAATGGAAAGGAATTTCAAAATGAATCATTTGAAAATTATTATTTGGAGAATGAAGTTTTTCGTAATTTTTCAAATCCTAGAACACCACAACAAAATGGTGTTGTAGAGAGAAAAAATAGAACTTTGGTAGAAATGGCTAGGACAATGCTCAATGAGTATTCCTTATCAAATTAGTTTTGGGCCGAAGCCATTAATACCTCATGTTATATTGAAAATAGAGTTTTCAAAAGACTCATTCTCAATAAAACCTCTTATGAGCATTGGAATGGTAGAAAACCCAAAATTTCATACCTAAGAGTATTTGGATATAAGTGCTATATTTTGAACACTAAGGATAATCTTGGGAAATTTGATTCCAAAACTAATGATGGAATCTTCTTAGGTTTTTCCACCACAAGTAAAGCATATAGAGTCTTTAACAAAAGTACAATGATAGTTGAAGAATCTATGAATGTTATTTTTGATGAATCTAGTAAACTTGATCATGCAAAAGTTATTTTTATTGATGATCTTGTAGGTGATCTTGAAAAGTTAGAATTGGATGATTCTACAAGAAGATTTGATAAAAAAAAGGAAGAAGGTGATTCATCAAGGGTAGATGAAGACCAACATCAACATAACAAAAAATTGAGCCAGGACAAGATCTACCCAAAGATTAGAGATTCTCCGAGTAACACCCCAAGGACTTAATCATTAGTGATACTTCTAATGGTGTAAGTACTAGATCTCAACTCTTAGATAATAATCTTGCATTTATTTCTCAACTTGAGCCAAAGTCAATTGATGAGGCTCTTGATGATGAGCGTTGGGTACTTGTTATGCAAGAAGCACTCAATCAATTTGAGAGAAACAAGGCATGGAAACTTATTCCTAGGCCTAAGGAACACCCAATTATAGGTTATAAGTGGGTGTTTAGGAACAAGTTAGATGAGCAAGGTCTCATTGCTAGAAATAAGGCTAGATTGGTTGCTAAAGGATACAACTGAGAAAAAGGAATAGATTATGATGAGACCTTTACCCCCGTTGCAAGACTAGAGGCCATTAGGATTCTCTTAGCTTTTGCATGTCATATGAATTTTAAACTTTTTCAAATGGATGTGGAAAGTGTTTTTTTGAATGGAATCATAGAGGATGAAGTTTATGTTAAACAACCTCTTGGTTTTGAGTCTCATTGTTTTCCAAACCATGTTTTCAAATTAAACAAAGCCTCATATGGATTAAAACAAGCTCCAAGAGCTTAGTATGAAAGACTTAGTTCATTTCTCCTAAAAAATGATTTTGAGAAAGGGAAGGTGGACACCACGCTATTTGTCAAAAAACACAAGCATGATACATTAATCGTTCGAATCTATGTTGATGATATTATCTTTGGTGCTACTAATGAATCTCTTTGTAAGGATTTTGCTAAGTGTATGATTAGGGAATTTGAAATGAGCATAATGAGAGAGCTCAAATTCTTTCTCAGTCTACAAATCAAGCAATCCAAGGAAGGGATCTTCATCAACCAAGCCAAATATACAAAGGAAATGCTAAAGAAATTCAAAATGGATGGTTGCGAAGTAGCTAAAACTCCAATGAGTAGTACCATCAAACTAGATAAGGATGAATCGGGTAAAAAAGTAGATGAAAAGAGATATCGAGGTATGATAAGATCTCTACTCTATCTTACTGCTTCTAGACCGGATATTATGTTTAGCGTTTGCATGTGTGCTAGGTTTCAATCCTCCCCTAAAAAATCTCATTTGAATGTTGTTAAAAGGATCTTTAAGTATTTACATGGCACAATACACTTAGGATTATGGTATCATAAGGATTCTTCATTTAGTCTTATAGGGTATTCGGATGCAGATTATACGGGTAATTTGCTAGATAGAAAAAGCACTTTCGGGATTCATAGGCAAATGTCTAGTTTCATGGTTTAGTAAAAAGCAAGTATTGGTTGCCTTATCTACCGCGAAAGTCAAGTATGTGGTAGCGGGTTGTTGTTGCACCCAAGTTCTTTGGATGAAACAATAATTGAAGGATTTTGGCAAAATAGTTTATCATATTCCAATCAAATGTTTTAACACTAGTGCTATTAATCTTTCTAGAAATCCCATCCAACACTCTAGGAGTAAGCATATAGATATTAGGCACCATTTTCTTAGAGATCATGTGCAAAATGGTGATGTTGTGTTAGAATTTATTGACATAAATCATCAACTTGCAGACATTTTCACTAAACCTCTAAATGAAGAAAGGATGAACTTCATTAAGAGAGAATTGGGAATGTTTGATGGAAGTTCCCTAAAGTGAAAACTTTGATGCTATGATTGATTCTTATGTATGTTATGCATGAGTGATGATTGTATGAACAGGTTTATTATTTATTTCTAGTGGATCACATGTTTTTAAAATTTTCTCATACTTATCCTCATTGACTCATAATTCACGGTCGCTATTTCTTCATAACGATCGCGAATTGCAAGTCAACTTTACCCTGCTGTCCAATATCAAATCGTGGTTGCAAAAATTGCTCTCCACTGTGAATTTTGGTCAGTCTTTCAAAAATATGATCGTTGACGCATCGTTTCCCGAGGAAAATTTGTCTGTTACTCATACTTTTCAGAATTCATGATCGTGACTTCCAATTTTGCGGATGCGAATTAGAGTAACCGCTTAGGCAATTAAGTGATTTGATTGCCAATCGTTTCCTTTCTTCATTTAATTCATTTTTAGCCATTTATGACCGTTTTTGCACCCCTTCAAGCGTATAAATACCCCCTTCAATAGTGTTTTCCTCACTTCACTTCCAAACACTTCATCTCTCTCTAAAATATCTCAAGCTCTCTTCTTCTATTTTGCAATGGCTCTTAAGAAATTCTCCAAGGCTGACAAAGGCAAGGCAGTGGCTCAACCCTTTGCACCTCCTGCCCTCAATCTCATGAAGGGAATCACCAAGGAGGAAAAGGAGGGATTCAAGGTGAACTCCTCCAAAGTGATTATGCCAAACAAAATCCCATCAACCTTCATGCTAGAGACATTAGGCATTAATGCGGAAATTTATGCCTTTCTCTCAAATCTGGGCTGGAATGAATTCATCTTCCGAGATGAACCAAGATATGAGGAGATAGTGTGTGAATTCATGTGCACTGTGCAACTCATCTGAAAATTTGATTCAAGAGTCGACAAGTATGGGTTGGTGTTCTGAGCCTTCGGCAACCCCTTCTACATCACCTTCGACCAATTATCCTCACTTTTCAACCCATAAGTCGGAGAACATATCCCATTCATCATCTCCACACTTGACGTCATCTACTCTGAGTTTTGTTCAGAGATAACCATCGAAACCAAACATGACTCCCGCTCCTTATCCAAACACATAAAAACCTTACCCCTGTGGATCCTTTATCGCATCATCACCTTCTCAGTCAATGTAAGAGGTGATGGTAACGAGAAGGTTTCACAGAAGGACTTGGCATTCTTATTTTTCCTTGTCAAAAATCAACCTATCCAAATCGGTTGTTACCTTATGGATCAATTGATCCACATGAGTACTAAACCCAAAAGAAAGTTCCTTTTGTCCTCTCAGATAATAGCCATCTACCGCTTCGTTAGAGCACTTGATGAGGAGAAGGAGAAATTCCTCACTAAGAAACTCCTTCCCTCTCAAAACTTCCTCAACTTAACCTACCTCATGAACACTAAGACAATCCATCCGGACACTTATATCTGCACCCTTGGTGCAATCGGAGTAAAGAAGATGGAAACCTCCTAAGCTTCCAAGCGAAAGAGGCTTCAAATCGAAGAAGGCAACATTCAAGTCCCTCCTCCTCAATCAAAACCAAAGTCTAAGTTATCTCTTGCCACCATTGATCGCAAGTTGGAGAAACTTATAAGGATTTTGAAGAGAAGGTTCCTTTTCCTTTCTCATCTTCATAGCGACATGGTGGATCTCCAAGAGAAACTAGGAGTTCCTCCTTCGCATCTTTCAAACTTCACCGAATTTAAAGATACGCAAGATGGCGATGGCAATGAAGATGATGTAAAGGATGGAGACGAAGCTGAGGAAGAACAACAAGAGCCCAGTACACCATCTTCTAGAGATGATTTTTCACTACTTTAGCATATGGATCTTTTGTATTTATTTTCACTTTCCTTATGTTTTTTTTTTACAAATCTTGTGATCCTACAGTTGTGAATATAAATAAATAAATAAAACTTGTTTCTTTGCAAACATTGTTATCTTATGTGATTGTTATTTATTCTTTCTTTATTGCATTATGTTTGCTCCCTATGAATTCTTATGCATGAGTTTCATTTTCTTTCTTTTTTCCTTATATACCCTATTTTTGATATTGCTAAAGTGGGAGATATTGTGAAAGGGAGAAAATAATGAATTAATTTGAGAACAACTATAGCATAAGTTGAGGGGGAGCAATATACCTATTGTTTTATCAACTTCACCTTTGATTGAATGAATGTTATATTTAGTAAATTTTGTCATAAGCATTCATTGAATCATATTACAATCCAAATTCACTTGTTCTCTTTAAGATCAATCTAAGTTGTCAAAATCAAAAAGGGGGAGATTGTTGGACTAGGGTAGTTAATTATAAGTCTTGGGCCTCTTTTGATCTTGATAAAGGGGATTGATCATTTTTAATGTTTCTATTTAGTACTGTTTTGTAGTTTTTGTGAAAGTCTTTAAGTTAAAAGTTAGATAGAAATCTTAATCTTCAAAGTATGTGAAGCAACTTCTAAATCGTGACCGCAATCCAAAGATTCGTGACCGCGATCCATTAGAAGAGTTGCTAGAAGTTCAGACAGACAAAATCGTGGAGTAATTCTCGGTCGTGATTCATCCAAAGGAAGAACTCCAAAAAGTGATAGATGAATTTGTGGTATAAAGCTTGTCTCAGTCACGACAACGAATTTCAAAGTAACTCAAGATGTAATCAAGTCCACAATCACAGCTTGACAAGTGTCCCAGGTAACTGTTGAAAGTCAAAAACTTTGAAGGGAACTTGTTGCTAGGGACCGCGAACCGAAAAAAAAAAAAGATGAACACTTTTGGCAGAAGAAATTGCGACTGCTACTTTTGAGACCGCTACTTTTGAGAGCAGGTGAAAGGCAACGACTATATTTTTCTGATGCACTAATCAGAAGTTGTCATGTGGACTAGCCATTAGACACAAACATGGTTTTCCTTATGAAATTTGGAATTCGCTACCGCGAATATATAGTAGCGATCATGAAATGACTATCAAGCATTTAATGCGAAAATCTGTCTAACATACTTTGATGATTTTGTACCAGTTTTATTGCAACCTCTCTTTGTGGGTAGAGGTTATAAATACCTCACCAAACATATGTAAACGCAAGAGAATAAATAATTTTGTACCCAAACTCTTGCAATTTTGCTACTCACTCTTTGTTATTCGTTAAGTCATTGTTGGGTGTGAGCATAAACACCATCTGTAATAGGTTATAGTGTGAGCCTGTTAAAACACTAAGAGAGGTTATTGTGTGAGGCTGTTAAAAACACAAATTGTAAAGGTTGTTGTGTAAGCCTAAAAACACAAGTGTAAAGGTTGTTGTGTGAGCTTTCAAAACACAAATGTAAAAGTGTGGTGTTTCCTTGAAAACACCTTTAAAAGATAGTGGAATACCTAATTTCGAAGAATTGAGGAGTGGACATAGGGTAAATTACACCCAAACCACTATAAATCATGTGTTCCTCTCATCTTATTTCTTCTCTTTCTTTCTAATTTTTAATTTTTATTCCCCAATTCAACCCCCCTTCTTAGTGCTTAGGGCCAACAGTTCCTATCATCTTTTAATTGGGCTTCATGCATCCTTTGCTCCTTTTAGGCTAATCAAAGTGTAATTCCTCCTTAAACTTCTTTAACTCTTTTTAAAACACACCATTAACATTGGGCCTCAATATTTGAATGAATCATCATGATGTGTGCCTACTAAGATTGCATCAGATTTGTACAATTTGAGATCTGACGAAGATTCTAAGACTTGATCATACCGTGGTTACATTAAAATAAGGCACAATTCAAAAATGTCATATTTGTTAACCTGAATTTTGACTATGTTTTATCATCATGTGTCTAGTTTATGTTAAAAAAAAAAAGTCATTTAGATAAATATAGAAAGGGTAATGAAAGTATAGCAAGGCTAGATCCACTTGCATGGAACATAACCATAATTGCATACTAAGCATGCAAACTCATTTTGACACACACACACACACACACACACACATATATATATATATATATATATATATATATATATATATATATATATATAACACGTTGAGAAAGCCTAAGAGAATGATTCAAACCTACCATAAAGGTTTGTTGCATCTAAGGTGAGTAAAAGGCATAATTGGATTATAATGTGTATATGCAATGATTTTAAGGTATGATTATATTCTATTATGTGTATATTTGATTGAATTATGAAAATTTACATGTGAATGCAAGTGAAGTGAGAATTATATGATCTTAATGATTACTTGTTATACCATTATGAATGGACACTTTACATATAAAACTAAAAGGATGTTGTGACTGGCTCATCAAACACTTGCAAATCACATGGCAAAAGGGACCAAACCCATTATGGCACATGTCATTGATCAAATGATTTACATGTTATATGTTGGCCAGTAAAATCAAATGTTACTTGAATTACATGAATTCTTAGGAGTAATGTTTGCCTTGCAAGGTCATGCGAAAATCAATCAATCTATTTATTGGCCCTTAAGCACAAAGAAGGGGGGGATGAATTAGTGGGAAATTTAAAAAATTAGAGGGAAGGTTTATTGAAAAATAATTAGAAGAAGTAGGAGAAGGGTATAAGACACAATCTTTTATAGTGGTTCGAGTATAAACAAAACCTACATCCACTCCATAATTCTTCTAATTGGGTATTTCACTATCACAAAATGGTGTTTCCCAAGCTCACACCTAACTTTTACACTATGTGTTTTAAGACTCACACATAACCTTACAATTTGTGTTTCAAAGTTTACACATAATCTCATAAATGTTTTCCCAAAGGCTCATACTTAACATATACAAGAGTTTTACAACTAGCCTAGCTCTCAAACCTATAACTATTGGTGTTTAATGCTTACACCTAATAATAACAACTCACATATAAGAATTAAATGTATAAAGGTTGAGAAATAAAATTGCAAGAGTTTTGTGATATTGAATGTTGTACTTTAGCATTCAAGTCCATTTGGTGGAGTATTTATAGGTAAAAATTGCCAAAAAGACATTACAAATAAACTATGTCTAAATCTTTAAGTTGTGCTAGGCAGATCTTATATTAAATGTCTATCATATAAATTTTGCGATCGTGACTAGACATTCACGATCATAATTTTTCTTTTTACACTAAAATTATTGAATTTGCAATAAAAAAATCTCGTTTGTATCTAACAGCTAGTCCACGTGGCACATTACCATTGGTTTTTTTAAGAAAATAGTTGTTATGTTCTTCAAGCCATACTAAAAGTTGCGGTTGCGATTTTATTTTCTCTTGGATGCAATGGACACCACAAATCCTTCTATTTGAGAACAAGATGGTGTTTTACCGAATCACAATCTCTACCAATGTTTTGCTCTTGCAAATTTTGATCTACTAATGGCTCTTTAGGACACTTGGCATGGTCTGGTTAAGAAGTTGATTCCCTTCAGGCAAATGCAAAAGTCGTAGTCATGAAGATGGACATAACTTTTATTGCAAAATCTTGTGTTTCAATTTCATCACTTTCTTGGCAAAATCGCAATTGCTATTTTCTTCACGAAATTGTCGAACCCAACTTCATCCATTTTTCTTATTAGATATCGGTCATGAATTACAAGTTCTTGACCACAAAATAGGATGCCTTTCATAATTGTTGAGACTTAGACTCTTATTCAACTTTCAATGCAAACCTATCTAAAAATCTCCAAAATTAACACTTAGAAATGATGTTAGAACATGTCAATCTTCATTGCCAAGATCAAAAGAGAATTTTGACTTAAGTTTGACTAATCTAGTCCAATAATCTCTTCCTTTTTTATTTTGATAGCTTAGATTGATTTTACAAGAGATAAAGAATACATAAACTTGAAGTTAAGATGGTTAACAAAATTTAACAATAAAATGAAATTAAACTTATCGAATATGCTCCCCCTTAATTTATAGTCCCCTTTATTTATAGTGTACAAGCTTACTTTCTCCCTTTGTTAAGATAAAAAAAGAAAGGATAATAGAAATTATAGGGATAAAGATAATGCTATGTAAACATGAATATCATGAACAACTAGAGGAAACAAAAACTACAACTATCATTATAATCAAACAAATACACAATACAATACAAACAAAAAATGTTTAATCACATACTGAGGCCAAAATGAGATTAATATAAATAGAAAAAGGAATTGTAAGCCTAAGTATAAAAAACTAAAGGGAAGGAGATATGTCATCATCACTATCTCTATCTTCTTCAACTCCTCCTCCTTATACTTCATTGTTGGCCCTAGGCTCCAAGAAGGGAAAAGAAGGGGGGAAAGGGGGTGGGAAGGGAGGGGAGGGGAGGGGGAGAGGGGTTAAATTGGTGTTTAAAAAAAACTAAAATAAGGATAAAAAAGAATAGAAAAGAAGACACAAGATTTATAGTGGTTTGAGTATAATCAACCCTACGTCCACTCCCTAATTCTTTGTAATTAGGTGTTTCACTAACTTAAAATGGTGTATCCAAGCTCACACTTAACTTTTACACTTTGTGTTTTCAAGGCTCACATAACAACCTTTTTTTACAAGTGTTTTCTAAGGCTAACACTAAAACCTTTTTCTAGTGTTTTTACAGGCTAACACTGAAACCAATTACAATTGGTGTCTATGCTCACACCAAACAATCACTTAAAGAATAAAAGGAGCAAAAGTGCAAGAGTTTTGTTATAAATTTATGAATTCTCTTGCATTTACATATGTTTGGTGAAGTATTTATAGTCCATACCCACCAAAGCGATGTTACACTATGAAGCTCATTAAATCTCCAAATCACGTTAGGCAGATTCTGCATTAATTGCATGATAGGTGAGAGTCGCGGTCACTACTAAGGATTCTGGATCGCTACATTCCAATTTCCATACGGGAGCGAAAAATTATGGCAAAAAACCCCAATTTTGTCTAACGGCTAGTCCATGCGTCATCTCCTCATTGTTCCATCAGGAAAATATAGTCGTTGCTTTCCAATTACCTAAAAAAGTCGCAGTCATGATTATTCTTTATACAGGGCGCGACTCATGAAGCAAATTCTTCTGTTTGAAAGACAATCTTCAACTTCTTGAATCACTGGTCACTATCCAAAATGTCACCCTCGCAAATTTTATTCTTCAACAAATACTCGAGACACTTGGCACGCTGTGGTTGTCAACTTGGTTCCCTCCTTAATCACTATAAAATTTACTATCGCAAATGAGACGCGACACTAACCGTGAATTCGTCTGTGACTTTGACATTCCCATATTTGGATGACTCGCGGTAGAGATGATGCCTGCAAATTTGTCTAGCCTAGTTTCACCTTGTTCTTGAGCTAAATTGCAGTCGTGAATTATGTCACTAATCATGAATTTGGATGAACTTTGTCTTCTTAAAGATTATGAACTCTATCCAACTTCCATTTGAAAAACTAACTTAATTCTGCAAAGTAGCACTTAATTGAAATATTAAGATTGATCAATCTCCTTTGTCAAGATCAAAAGATGTCCAAGACTTGGGATTAACCATCATAGTCCAACAATCTCCCCTTTTTTTATTTTGATAACTTAGATTGATCCTAAGGGAAAATAATGCAGAAATGTGAAGTTGGAGTGTAATATGATTCAATGAATACTTAAGGTGAAATTTCCTATGTATGGCATTCAATCAATCAAAGTGAAATTTCTAAAGATCCTAAGTATGACAGTATGATGCTTCCCCTCAACTTATGCTATTATTTGCAAGTTATTTTCTCTCCCCTTTAGAATTAGATTCTTTATATCTCTCTCCCTTTGGCAAGATCGAAAAGAGGGTTCATAAGGGAAAATAATACATGCATAACAAATAGATAAGTGTTCATAAGGAGCAAAATAAGAATGTAATAAAAGTAAATTTCATCAATCACACAAGACAAGGAATTGCAAAGAAACATATCTTATTTATTTATAAACAACTATGAGATCACGAGTTTTTTAATTAAAAACAAAGAAGGAAAATATAAGGAATCCCTAGTCTAGAAAGTTGGAGAGTCATCATCATCTCCATAAGTATCTTCTACTTCCTTATCATTATTGGCACCTTTTGATTCATCTCCATCCTCAACATCTTAATTACCCTCTTCTTCTTCTTGAGTATCTTCAAATTAAGTGTAGTCCAAAAGATGGCAAGGAGGAACACCCAACTTGTCTTGTACATCCACCATGTCACTATGAAGATGTGCGAGAAATAGGAGTCTCATTTTCATCATTCTCATTATCTTGTCCAATTTTCTATTAATGTGGCAAGAGATAGTTTGGATTTGGGTTTTGGTTGAGGAAAGAGAACTGGAGGTGCTCCTTCTTCTATGGTGAGCCTCTTCTTTTTAGAGGCTTAGGAGCTTTCCATTTTCTTGGCCCCAATAGCACCTAGTGTATAGGCATATGAATTCAGGTGTATGGCTTTGGTGTTGATAAGGCAAGTGAGGTCAAGAAAGTTATGAGAAGGAATCAATTTCTTAATGAGAAATTTTCATTTTCCTCTTCAAGTGCCCCTACAAAGCGATAAATTGTAGTAATGTGAGAAGGTAGAAGGAATTGGCTTTTGGGTTTGGTACTCTTGTGGATCAATTGATCCATAAGATACCGACCAGTTTGAATTGGTTTATTTTTGACAAGGCAAAAAAGAAATGCCAAGTCTTTTTTGTGATACTTTCTCATTACCATCACCTCTAGCATTTAAGGAAAAGGTGATGATACGATGGAGCATCTAAAGGGGTAAGGTTTTAATGTGTTTGGCCAATGAGGTTCTAGGGTTGTGTTTAGTTTCAATAGAAAATTTTGACCAGAATTCAGAATAAATAACATCAAGTGTGAAGATGATAAAAGGAATGTTTTTTCCGACTTGAAGATTGAAAAAGGAGGATATGTTCAAAGGTAATATAAAAAGGATTGCCAAAAGCCCGGAATACTAACCCGTATTGCCCCGCTCGAGAATTAGCTTAGCGACTCAATTGGACTGTGCACATAAATTCCCTCACAATTTCTTTGTAACTGGGTTCATCCCGAAAGATGAACTCATTCTAGCCCAAGTTGGAGAGGAAAACATGAATCTCTACATTGATGTCCAAAGTCTCCAACATAAAGGTAGAAGGAATCTTATTGGGGAGGATGATCTTTAAAGAATTAGCCTTGTATCGCTATTTCTCCTCCTTTGTGATACCTTTCATTAGGTGGAGTGCGGGGGTATAAATGGCTAAGCCACAGCCTTGCCCGTGTCTGCTCTTGAGATCTTTTTGGGAGCCATTGTAAAAGATGAAAAGAATTGAAGATTTTGAGGGCTTTGGAAGGAAGAGAGTTTTGGAGTAGTATGAAGTGATGAAAATCATTGTTTAGAGGGTTTATATAACCATTGAAGGGGTGCATAAATGGTTATAAATGGCTAGAAATAGATTAATAAAGAGATGGAAACAGTTGGTAGTCAAATCATTTAATGGCTTGACAGTTAGTCAAATTCGCGTCCGCGAATTCTGGTATCGTGACCATAAATTCTGGGATCATGATCGCGATTTTTGAAAAATGTGAGTAACGAACAAATTTTCCTTAGGAATATGCGTTACAATAGTCAAAAATTTGAATTCTTGACAAAAATTCATGGTAGAGCTTAATTCTCGCGACCATGATTTGATGTTTGAGAGCCGAGTGACCAGGACTTATAATTCGTGATCATAAAGATAAGATAACAACTGTGAATTATAAGTCAGCAAAGACAAAAATAAAAAAAAGAAGATTTGAAAGAATCAAAATTGTTATCCACTTGGAATATGTAAAAAAGAGAACACAAGACATACAATCAACACACATACATTTAACACACATAGCAATCATACATAAGATCAAAATTTCAATTTAGGGAGCTTCCATCAAGCATTTCCAATTCTCTCTTAATGAAGTTTAATGTTTCTTCATTGAGAGGTTTAGTGAAAATATTTGCAAATTGATCATTTGTGCCAATAAACTCTAACACAACATCACCCTTTTATACATGATCTCAAAGGAAATGATGTCTAATGTCTATGTGTTTCCTCCTAGAGTGTTGGATGGGATTCTTAGAAAGATTAATAGCACTAGTGTTATCACATTTAATATGAATGTGATCAATCACTTTGTCAAAATCCTTCAATTGTTGTTTCATCCAAAGAACTTGGTTGCAACAACAATCCCTAGCAACATACTTGGCTTTTATGGTGGATAAGGGAAACGACACATACTTTTTTCTAAACCAAGAAACTTGGCATTCCCCTATAAATTGGCAGGTCTCGAAAGTGCTTTTTTTATCTAATAAACTATCTGTATATTCCACATTCGAATATCCTATGAGACTAAAGGATGAATCCCCATAATACCATAACACTAAGTGAATTGTGCCATGCAAATACTTTAAAAATGTCTTAACAACATTTAAATGAGACTATCTAGGAGAGGATTGGAACCTAGTACACATACATACACAAAAAATGATATCTGGCCTAGAAGCAGTAAGATAGAGTAAAGATCCAATCATTCCTCGGTATCTCTTTTCATCTACCATCTTACTCGATTCATCTTTGTCTAGCTTGATGGTACCACTCATGGGGGGTTTTGGCTACTTTGCAACCATCCATGCCAAATTTATTGAGTATCTTCCTTGTGTATTTGGCTTGGTTGCTGAAGATCCCTTCTTTGGTTTGCTTGATATGTAGACCAAGAAAGAATTTGAGCTCTTCCATCATGCTCATTCTGAATTCCCTAGTCATACACTTAGTAAAATCCTTACAAAGAGACTCATTAGCAGCACCAAAAATGATATCATCAACATAGATTTGTACAATTAGTGTATCATGCTTGTGCTTTTAACAAATAGTGTGGTGTCCACCTTTCCTTTTTCAAAATCATTTTTTAAAAGAAATGAACTAAGCCTTTCATACCAAGCTCTTGGAGCTTGTTTTAATCCATATAAGGCTTTGTTCAACTTAAAAACATGATTTTGAAAATAATGTGACTCAAAACTAAAAGGTCGTTTAACATAGACTTTCTAATCATTAATTCCATTAAAAAATGCACTTTTAACATCCATTTGAAAAAGCTTAAAATTCATGTGGCATACAAAAGCTAAAAGTTTCCTAATCTTGCAACGGGGGCAAAAGTCTCATCATAATCTATGCTTTCCTCTTAGTTGTAGCCCTTAGCAACCAATCTAGCTTTATTCGTTGTGATAAGACCTTGCTCATCTAACTTGTTCCTAAACACCATTTTGCAACCTACAATGGAGTGTTCTTTAGGCCTAGTGATAAGTTCCCATACCTTATTTCTCTCAAATTGTTTGAGTTTCTCTTACATAACAAACACCCAACTCTCATCATCAAGAGCCTTATCAATTGATTTTGGCTCAGGTTGAGAAACAAAAGCAATATTATTATCCAAAGGATGAAGTTGTGATCTAATACTTACTCCTTTGGATGTATCACCAATCATCAAGTCCTTGGGGTGATATTTGGAGAATCTCCAATCTTTGGGTAGATCTTGGCTTAGCTTATCTCTTTGTTGATGTTGCGGCTCCTCATTTTCTATTAATGATTCACCTCTTTCCTAGCTTTTATCATCTCTTCTTGTAGTGTCTTCCAATTATAGCTTTTCAAAATCACCTACAAGATCATCAATAAAAACACAACATTTTTTGCTTTATAGGGGGCTTGATGTTGCTTCCCTATTTGGCAAAGACCATATGTTTTGTCTTTAATGAAATTTAGCTTGGGAAGGCCTTCCACTAACTTTCCTTTAGATAGGCTTTGAAGATGATCCATGCTTATATGTCAAAGCCTTCTATGCCATAACTAAGCTTCATTACTCAAAGACATAAGACACTTAAAAGATTGGTTAGCCTTATTGTCTAAGTTAATTGAGTAGGTATTGCCTTTCCTTTCACCCTTGAAAATAACCTCATCATCCATTAAAGTGGTGACTCGACATTCGCTAGGATCAATGATGACTTTATTACCTTTGTCACACAATTGACTTACACTCAACAAATTATGTTGTAAGCCACTAACTAATAAAACATCATCAATTAAGGAACAACCATTCTTACCAATGGCTCCCGTTCCAATTGCCTTAGCCTTGGCATTGTTACCAAATGTGATATCCCCACCTTCTTTTACTTTCAATGCAGTGAATAGCTTTATATTTCCAATCACATCTGGGAACATCCATTATCCATATGACAATTGATTGATTTGGTGGTTGCCACACTGCCCTACACAATAAAAATGAGTCACCTTTTCTTAGGTACCCAAGCATACTTGGGTCCTAGGAGGTTGGGAGTTGAAGGGTTCTCTAATTTTATGTGAGCATTCCTAATGAAACAATGAATATTTACATGCCTAAATTTCATGCAATAATGGCATTGGAGTTTAGACTTAGGAGTCTTTCTCCTATGCACAAAATTAGTATGAGTAGGAGGTCTTCTCATACCTTGATTATGTGAGTGCATGCATGTGTATGTGTGATGAGAAATAGTAGAGAAATGTTTATGAGTGTGAACATGCTTTTTGTTGTACATGTAGGCATGGTTAGGTCTTTGAGTCTTAGCTCTTGAGCTTGGGGGAGCTTTCCCTTTGCCCTTTGGCTTAGGAGGCTTAGTGCTAGGATCACTTTTCTTCCCAATTACCTCGACACTTGAGGTTTGAGGTTCAGATGATCTAACAAATGTAGTATGCAATGATGAGGATGCTCCATTGAAGCCTAGACTATGTCTAATCAATAGTGGTCTTTGAGACACAATTAATGTGTCTAAGGCTTCCTTTCCTTTATACTTAGAGATTGAGCTTCTAAGCTCAATGACTTCTCCTTTTAAAGAGTCATTCTCTTTTCTCAATGAAGCCAATGAAGAAGATGATATACAAAGATTTTTCATAGATTTTTTGAGCTCATCATTTGATGCTCTCAATTCGAGTATAAGATCGTTGAGGGATTTATAATCATCCTCTAATTTTTGACATTTTTTCTTGTAAGACTTCATTTATGACTTGTATTTGTCACATCTCATAGTAAGGCCTTTAGAAGCTCTTTATATATCTCATCAAAATCATCTAAATCTGAATGAGAGTGGGAAGAAGTACTTATCTCATTTAGAGAGTCTTCTTGTGCCATGAAGGAAATGTTGGCAACTTCTTCTTCTTCTTCATCTTCACTTGAGTTGTCATCCTAAGTGGCTAAGAAACTCTTCTTCTTCTCCTTGTCCCATCAATTCTTCTTCTTAATTTTAGGACAATCGTATTTGATGTGGCCTTGCCACACTTATAACAAGTGACTTCATTGGATCTCTATCTAGGATTAGGAGTTGTCTTCTTGAAGCTTCTTCTCTCTTTTCTTCTTCTAATTAACTCTTTTGTCATTTTTTAGAGCTTTGCTAACTCTTCTTCTTCTTCTTTGTCACTTTCTTCATCACTAGATGTTGTTTCTACTTCCTTCTCCTTTGTTAAGGATTTGAGTGCTAAGGTTCTTCTTTCTTTTTTTTGATTTTTCTCCTTAGTCCCTTAGTTTCTTCATTTGATCATCCTTTTGTAAGGCCAACTTATGAGTTAAGAGTTTGCCTATCAACACATCTGTAGGAACCTTCCCAATCTTCAGGTTGGACTCTTCAATTCTGCACACTCTCGCACCAAACTTATCTAATAGAAGAGTTTTAAGGATTTTTATGTTTACCTCATAGTTGGTGAGAGTCCTTCCAAATTTCTTCATGTTAGTGATAATGGATAGGAGTCTATTCATCATTTCAGTGATGCTTTCATGGTTTCTCATCATGAAGAGCTCCCATTCTATTATGTACATCTCTTATCGGCTTAATTTAACCAACGTTGTGCCTTCATAAGAGTTCTCAAGAGTCTTTCAAATGGCATGTGTTGTTTGGTAATGTTGCACTCTTCCAATCTCTTCCTTAAAGAGAGCTTAGAAGAATGACCATTGCTCTCTTATTTTTGTCATTTGACCTCCTATAAGCTTCAACCCAAATCTTCTCGTAGAATGAGTTCTTGAATTCCATCCATTGCTTTAGAGGGTGGCTTCCATTCTTTGACAACTACATCCTAAAGGTTCATTACAACAATGTTAAGATAAATCTCCATCATATACTTCCAATGACTGTAGTCGGATCCATCAAAGTAGGGCTTAAGGTTTGAATGGATTCCCTCTTTTGCCATGAACTTTACTTACCCAATTAAGGCTTATATGTGAGAGTTAGCTCTGATACCACTTGTTGGCCCTAGGCACCAAGAGAGGGGGGGAAGGGTGGAGGGGGGTTGAATTAGTGTTTAAAAAAAATTAAAATGAGGATGAAGGAGAGTAGAAAAAAAGATACAAGATTTATAGTGGTTCGGGTATAATCAACCCTACGTTTACTTCCTAATTCTCTGCAATTGGGTGTTTCACTAACTTAAAATGGTGTTTCCAAGCTTGTGCCTAACTTTTACACTTTGTATTTTTAAGGCTCACATAATAACCTTTCTTATAAGTGTTTCCTAAGGCTAACACTAAAACCTCTCTTAAGTGTTTTCATAGGCTCACACTAAAATCTTTCTCTAGTGTTTTTATAAGCTCACACTGAAACCTATTACAATTGGTGTTTATGCTCAAACCAAGCAATCACTTAAAGAATAGAAAGAATGAGTAGGAAAAGTGCAAGAGTTTTGTTATAATTTTATGAATTCTCTTGCATTTACATATGTTTGATGGAGTATTTATAATCCATACCCACCAAAGAGACGTTACACTATAAAAGCTCATTAAATCTCCAAATCATGCTAGGCAGATTCTACATTAATTGCATGACAAGCGAGAGTCATGGTCACTACTGAGGATTCGCGATCCTGACATTCCACTTTCCATACGGAAGCTAAAAATTGCAGCGAAAAACCCCCTTTGTGTCTAACGACTAGTCCATGTGTCATCTCCTCATTGATTCATCAGGAAAATATAATCGTTGCTTTCTAAGTTCCTACAAAAGTCGCGATCATGATTATTCCTTCTACAGGGAGCGACTCAAGATGCAAATTCTTTTGTTTGAAAGATAATCTTCATCTTCTTGAATCGCTATCGCTACCCAAAATGTCCCCTTGGAGAATTTTATTCTTTAATGGATACCTGGGACACTTGCCACGCTGTGGTTATGAACTTAGTCCCCTCATTAGTTACTATGAAATTCGTGATCACGAATGAGAGTGACACTGACTGTGAATTCATCTGTGACTTTGACACTCCCATCTTTGGATAATTCGCGGTAGAGATGATGCCTACGAATTTGTGTGGCCTAGTTCCACCTTGTTCTTCAGCTAGGTCGTGGTCGCGAATTATAAGTCACTGACCACAAATTTTGATGAACTTTTCCTTCTTGAAGATTTTGAACTCTATTTAACTTCCACTTGAAAAACTAACTTAATTCTGCAAAACAACACTTAACTAAAATATTAGGATTGATTAATCTCCTTTGTCAAGATCAAACGAGGTCAAAGACTTTGGATTAATCATCGTAGTCCAATAATCATCATCATCATCATCTTCTTCTTAATTCTCTTCTTCTGGTAGGGTATCTTCCTATTCCTCAACTCAGGAAAATGTCAAGGTATTACACCTACCTTCTTTTGAAGATCTACTAAGTCAATGTGAAGGTGAGAAATAAGAAGAAACCTTCTCTTAAAGATCCTTATCATCTTGTCCAGCTTCTTATTGATGGAAGAGAGTGAGAGAGATGAAAGAAGATTTTAGTTTAGCTTTTGGCTTGGGAGATGGAATAGGCTCTTTGACACCTTCCTCAATCACAAGATTTTTCCTTTTTAAAGTATGAGTGGTCTTTTTCCTTTTGGCCCCAAAAGACCCCAAGGTGTAAACATAGGTGTCAAGGTGGAAGGCCTTGGCATTAATCAAGTAAGGAAAGTTAAGGAACCATTAGGAGGGTAGGTATTTCTTATTAAGGAATTTCTCCTTTTCCTTATCCAAGGTTCCCACAAACTTGTAAATGATTGTGATGTGAAAATGGAGGAGAAATTGGCTTTTAGGTTTGGTACTCATGTGGATCAATTGATCCACAAGGTATCTCCCTATTTGTATAAGCTTGTTTTTGGTAAGGCAGAAGAGAATTGCTAAGTCTTTTTGGGAAACTTGTTAATTGCCATCACCCCTAGCATTGATAGAAAAAGTTTTGATTCTATGAATAAGCTAATTAGTAAGGGTCTTAATATATTTGGCCAGAGAAGTTTGAGGGTCATGTTTGGTTTCAATAGAGATTTTTAACTAAAATTCTAAATAAATTATATCAAGAGTACAAATAATGAAAGGAATATTATCTCTAACTTGAAGGTTAAAAAGATAAGAAAGTTAAGAAAATATTATTAAATAGGGGTCCCCAAAAGCCCTAAACACTATCCCATATGAACTTGTTTTTGATTACGGTGATAGTGCACAAGAACTCCTTGACATTCTTTTCATATCCTTGCTCATATCTGAATATGAATTCATTCCATTGAAGATTGAAGAGAAAGGGTTGAATCTCTTCCTTGATGCCCATAGATTTAAGGAAAAATGTGAAAGGATTTTATTTGGTTGAATGATTTTATTGGTGTTGGCTTTGAACCTCTCCTTTTCTTACTTGGTAATCTCTTCCATAAGATGAATGGGAAGAGGGCCTTGAGGTTGGGCAATGCCCTCACCCTTTTCAACTTTGGCTAGTTTCTTTGGTGCCATGATATTGAGATTGAGAGAGTTTTTGAAGGATTGAGAAGGGAGATGATGATAGATGAAGAGAAAAGGTGAAAGTGGAATAGAGGAGTTTTAAGATGGCCTAAATAGGAAAAAAATGAGCAAAAATAGTAACATAAGCATTATGAGGAGTAAGCACTAATTAAAGGTTAAATCAATCAATGCTTAGCAGTTACTAAAATTTGTGATCATTACCAACGAATTATGATTGCTAATTATGAATTCTATGAGTAACGAATAAGATTTCTTCAAAATTGAAGGAGTCAACAGTTAACAAATTTGAATTTTGAAAAAATTTACAATGGCAATATAAAATCGTGAGAATGAAGTGAGAGAAGACAAGAAATTTGAGGAGTACCTATAAATAATGATTGTGAATGGATAGAAGCAGTAGTGAATTACAAGGCAAAATAAAAATAAAGAGAAATAAGTATTGGCTTTTCTAGATGTGATCAACCTAATATAATGATGATAAATTCAAGCAAGCTGGCATAGAAAAACACAATTGCGTAATGAATTAACTCATCCAAAGCATTGAACATACAAAGTTATCAAACATAACATCATATGAATCAAAATAGATAAAAATAATAAAGCATATTAAGTGAGATTGCTTTTAATCCTAGGGATCTTCTATCTAGCATCCTTTGATGAAGTTCATCCTTTCTTTATTCAAGGATTTAGTGAAAATATTTGTAGTTGTTTTCAATAAATTCTAACACCACATTACCATTTTGGACATGATCTCGAAGAAAATGATGTCTAATGTCAATATGCTTACTTCTTGAATGTTAGATGGGATTCTTATAAAGATTTATTGCACTGGTGTTGTCACATTTGATGGAATGTGATCAACATCTTTGCCATAAACCTTGAGTTGTTGTTTCATCCAAAGAACTTGGGTGCAACAATAACCCACTGCTATATATTCCATTTTGGTGATGGATAAGGCAATCAAAACTTGCTTTTTGCTAAACCAAGAGACTAAAAAATCACCTATGGATTGGCCAGTTCCAGAAGTGTTCTTTATATCTAACAAACTACAGGCATAATCTGCATATGAATGTCCATGAAGACTAAAAGATGAATTCCTAAGATACCATAATCCTAAATACAATGTGCCATGTAAATATTAAGAATTCTTTTAACATCATTTAAATGAGATTCCTTAGGGTATGATTGAAATCTAACACATAAATCAACACTAAACATGATGTCAAGTCTATATATAGTAAGATAGAGGACAGAGCCAATTGTACCTCTATACCTTTTTTCATCAATTGGCTTACCTAATTCATTTTTGTCAAGCTTGATAATTGCATTAATTAGAGTATTTGCTACTTTGCATCCATCTATGCCAAACCTTTTGAGCAGATTCTTTATGTACTTAGTTTGGTTTATAAAAATGCTCTCTTTGGTTTGCTTGATTTGAAGACCAAGGAAGAACTTGAGCTTATCCATCATGCTCATCTCAAATTCCCTAGTTATACATTTAGCAAAATCTTCACATTAGTAGCAAGAAATATAAATATCATTTACACGTATTTGTATAATAAGTGTATATTTGTTGTACCTTTTGACAAATAAAATTGTATCAACCTCATTTTTTTCAAAATCATTTTATAAAATAAATGAACTAAGCCTTTCATACCAAACTCTTGGAGCTTGTTTTAAACTATACAAGGATTTAGTTAACTTGAAAACATGATTTGGAAAAGCATATCAAAACTAGAAAGTTGTTCAACATAAACTTCCTCTTTAATGAGACCATTCAAAAATGCACTTTTGACATCCATTTGAAAAAGTTTAAAATTCATGTGACATATAAATGCTAAAAGAATCCTAATGACCTCTAATCTTATTACGAGAGTAAAGATTTCATCATAATCAATGCCTTCCTCTTGGTTATAACCCTTTGCAACCAATCTAGCTTTGTTTCTTGTAATAAAACCTTACTCATCTAACTTATTCCTAAACACCCATTTGCATCCCATAACCAGATGTTCTTTAGGCCTAGAAATAAGTTTCCAAACTTTATTTCTCTTAAATTGGTTGAGTTTCTCTTACATAACAATTACATAAATTTCATCATCAAGAGCTTCATCAATAGATTTTGGCTCCAATTGAGAACCAAATGTAAGATTTTTATCTAAAACATAAAGTTAAGATCTAGAACTTACTCCCTTGGATGTCTCACCAATGATAAGATCATTTGGGTGATGTTTAGAGAATCTTCAATCCTTAGAAAGTTATTGAGCTTTGTTTTCTACTTATTGTGGTTAAGATTCCTCAGCTTCTTTTGATTACTTATTATCCTCAAGATCAATCACCATTTCTTTTGGAGTTGAATCAAGCTCTAACTTCTTAAAGTCACCTATAAGATTATCAATAAGAGAACCTTTTCCAATATCAAGTTTATTAGGTTCATCAAATATAATGTTCATTAACTCTTTAATAACCATAGTACTTTTATTGAATACCATATAGGCTTTGCTAAAGGTGGAGTATACTAGAAAAATGCCTTTATTTATTTTTGAATCAAAATTTCCAAGGTTGTCCTTGGTACTAAGAATGTAACATTTGCATCCAAAAACTCTAAGGTATGAAAGGTTAGGTTTTCTACCATTCCATAGCTTATAAGAAGTCTTTTTTAGAATGAGTCTTTTGAAAACACGATTTGCAATATAACAAGAAGCATTGATAGCTTAAGCCTAAAAGTAATTAGGCAAAGAATACTCATTGAGCATAGTTGTAGCCATCTATACTAATGTCTTATTTTTCCTCTCTACAACACCATTCTGTTGTGATGTTATAGGAGTAGAAAAATTATGAGAAATCCCATTCTCTAAGTAATAAGCTTCAAAGATTCATTTTCAAATTCCTTTCTACGATTAATTCTAATAAATAAAATGAAGTAACCTTTTTCATTTTGAACTCTTTTTACAAAACTTTTGAAAGCATCAAAAGTGTGATCTTATGAACAAGAAAGGATACCCAAGTAAACCTAGAGTAATCATTAACTAAGACAAATGCATAATGTTTTCCACCTATACTAACATTCCTAATAGGTCCAATTAAGCCCATATATATAATTTGAAGAGGTCTAAAAGTACTTATAACATTTTTTGCTTTGAAGGAAGTTTAGTATTGCTTTCTTACTTGTTAAGGTCTACATGTTTTGTCATTTGTGAACTTAAGCTCGGGAAAACCCTCTACTAGCTCTCATTTGGATAGACTTTGTAAAAGCTCCATGCTACCATAACCATGTCTTTTATGCCAAAGCCAAGCTTTATTGCTAAGAGACACAAGACACTTAAAAGAATGATTAGCCAAATTGTCTAAGTCAATTAAGTAGGTATTGCCTCTCCTTTCACCCTTAAAGACTACCTTGTTATCCACCAAGGTGGCAACCTAATATTCTCTAAGGACAAAGGTGACTTTATTACCTGGTTATCCACCAAGGTGGTAACTCGACATTCTCTAAGGTCAAATGTGATTTTATTACCTTTGTCATATAACTAACTTACACTTAATAAATTATATTGTTATCCTTTAACTAAAAGAACATAGTCAATAAGATAACAACCTTTCTTACCAATTATACCAATGCCAATCACCTTAGCATTGTTCCCAAATGTGACATTGCCACCATCCTTTTCTTTTATGGATATGAATAGCTTTTTATTTCTTGTCATATACTTTGAGCAGCCACTATCCACATGCTAATCGTTGTCCTCATTAGTGGCTTCTAAATATTCTTGTAAAACAAAAAAAAGATTTCCTTTGTTTAGGTGCCTATGCATACTTAGGTCCTTAGGGGTTAGGTCTAGAAGGGTCCTCTAATTTAAGGTAAGCCTTTCTTATGTAGCATAATATGTTTTTATGTCCACACTTCAAATAATAATGACATTAGAGCTTAAACTTATGAGTCTTTCTCCTATGCATAACCTTAGTATGAGTAGGGGGCCTTTTATACTATAGTGGTGAGAGTGTATGTAAGTGCATGAGTGATTGAGAGTGTAAGAGATTTTTTTTTATGTGTATTGGGGTAAGCATGCTTTTTTGTGTTCATGTATGCATCATTGGCTCTTTTAGGCTTAGCTCTTGAGCCTTGATGAGCCTTTCACTTACCCTTAGGCATAGGTGGCTTAGTGTTAGAAGCACTTTTCCTCGTAATTACCTCAATACTTAAAGTTTAAGGTGTTGATGTTCTAATAAAAGCAGTAAGATGGGGTGTAGATGAAGAGGCTCTATTGAAGCCTATGTAATGTCTAACTAGGGAAGGTCATTGGGATATAATAAGTGTATCGAAAGCTTCCTTCCTTTTATGGAACCTAGAGATAGAATTCTAAGTTCAATTACTTCACCCTTTAAGGAAACATTTTCCTTTCTTAAGTAGTTAAGAGAGGATGAAGACTTAGAGAGATTCTCCATATATTTTTTGAGTTTTTCATTAGAAGTCCTCAACTCATTTACAAACTCATTTAAGGATTTATATTCATCCTCTAATTTTGAGCATTTTTTCTTATAAGTTTTATATGTGATTAATACTTATCACATCTTAAAGTAAGAGCTTCAAGAAGTTCATAATCTACCTCATCATATGCATCATAATTATAACTAGAGTGAGGAGAAATATTTAACTCATTGGAGGAGCCCTCTTGTGCCATGAAGTAGAGACTTCTTCATCTTCCTCTTTCTCACTAAAGCTGTCATCTTATATGGCTTTGAAGTTCTTCTTCTTTTTAAGCTTAGGACAATCATACTTGATGTGAGCTTGCTTTCCATATTCATAGTAGGTCACTTCATTTTTCTTTTCCTCAAGGTTAGAAGATGCCTTCTTGAAGTTCCTTTTATCCTTTGTTCTCTTTATGAGCTCTTTGGCCCTAAAAAGCATGAACAACTCTTCTTGCCCCTTTTCTCTATCATTATGATAACTAGAACCAACTTCTACCTCCTTATCTTTAGTTAAGGATTTAAGAGCTAGAGTCCCCTTTTTTGTTTTATCTTTTTTTTATCCCCTTACCCTATCATCTTCTTCATTTCCTCTTCCTTATTTAAGGCTAGCTCATTAGTGAGTAGCTTGCCTGTGAAAACATTTATTTGCACCTTTCCAATCTTTGGATTAGATTATTAAATATTGCACAATCTAGTAATAAATTTTTTTAAGAGGTAAAGATTTGAGAATTTTGGTATTTTGTGAGAATTCTACCAAATTTCTTCATGTTTGTGATGATGGGCAAGAGTTTATTGGTCATACCAGTGATGCTTTCATTATCCTTCATCATGAATAGCTCTTATTTCGTCACATACATCTCTAACGTTCTTGATTTCACCAAATTAATGCCTTCACGTTAATTTTCCAATGCCTTTCAAATTCCATAGGTAGTAAGGCAGTGTTGCACTCTTCCTATCTCTTTTCTTAATAAGGAGCTAAGAACAATGGTCATTGCCCTTTTGTTCATCCTGTTAGATCTTTTTGTGTGCTTCCACCCACTCTTCCCTTAGGATCAATTCTTTATAACCATCAATAACTTTGGTAGGAGGCTTCCACTTTTTAGCTACTATGTCCTATAGATCTACTACATCACTATTTAAGTATATCTCCATCTTATACTTCTAATGAGTATAGTCAGATCCATCAAAATAAGGCTTCAAATGAGTATGGATTCCTTCTAGTGTCATAGATTTTTACTCACACAATTAAGGGATTGATTGAGACTTGCTCTAATACGACTTGTTGGCCCTTAAGCACCAAGAAAGGGAGGATGAATTAGTGGGAAATTTTAAAAATTTGAGGGAAGGTTTGTTAAGAAGGAAATAGAAAAAGTAAGAGAAAAATAGAAGATACAATCTTTTATAGTGATTTAGGTATAAACAAACCACACATCCACTCCCTAATTCTTCCAATTATGTATTTAACTATCACAAAATGGTGTTTCCTAAGCTCACACATAACTTTTACATTATGTGTTTTGAGGTTTACACACAACCTTATAATTTATGTTTCAAGGCTTATACACAACCTCATAAATGTTTTCCTAAAGGCTCACACTTAACCTATACAAGAGTATTACAACTAGGTTAACTCTCAAACCCATAATCACTGGTGTTTAATGCTTACACCAAATAATAACAACTCACATACAAAATTGAATGTATAAAGGTTGAGAAACAAAATTGCAAGAGTTTTGCTATATTTAATGTTATTATCTTGCATTCAAATCCATTTGGTGAAGCATTTATAGCCAACAACACTAAAGAGATGTTATAAATAAATTATGTTTAAATCTTCAAGTTGTATTAGACAGATCTTGCATTAAATGTTTGTCAGACAAATTTCAAAGTTGTGATTAGACGTTCACTGTCGCAATTTTTCTTCTTATATTAAAATTATTGAATTCATGCTAGAGAAACCCATTTGCATCTAACGGCTAGTCCATATGGCATGCCACCATTGGTTTTTTAAGAAAAATAATCATTATGTTCTTCAAACCAGACCAAAAGTTGCGATTGCAATTTTATTTTCTCTTAGACATAATGGTCACCACGAATCCTTCAATTTAACAAGAAGATGGTGTTTTGCCAGACTAATGTTTCACTATTGCAAATTTTGATCTACTAATGACTCTTTGGGACACTTAGCATGGTCTGATTGAGGAGTTGATTCCCTCCAAGCAAATGCAAAAGTCACAGTTGCGAAGATGGATGCAACTTCTACTGCAAAATCTTCTGTTTCAACTTAATCACTTTCTTAGCAAAATCGCAGTTGTGATTTTCTCTGCTAAATCGTCTAACCCAACTTCAACCATTTTTCTTGCAAGTAATAGTCATGAATTGCAAGTTCTTGACTATGAAATAGGAAACCTTTCATAATTTTTGAGACTTAGACTCCCATTCAACTTCCATTGCAAAACTGTTTAAAAATCTACAAAATCAACACTTGAAAATGATGTTAGAACATGTCAACCTTCATTGTCAAGATCAAAAGAGAGTTTTGACTTAGTTTTGACCAACCTAGTCTAACACGATTCCATTTGCAGTTGCATAGTCAATTCTTGTAATTGTAATATATCCTATTAATATTTGATTATTGGTTGTTGCATTAGAATCTAGTTATTATTTTTGTTCATTGAGTTGCAACTTCCTAAATCATAATCATTTTTTTTTAAACAGTGAAGTATAATGTGTGGGTTACTTGGATCATAAAGTTTTGCATATAGATGCAAAGAACACAGGTTGTAAGCTGAATTCTTGCTCTCTCTCCTTATGTCATGTACATTTACCTAAGTAGGAATCAATTTGTAATCACCAACAGTAAGTAGGTTATACTTAACATATGCATACAATGAATAAACAAATTGACATACCTTTTTGGTTATGTATGAATGATATATTAACCTTTATGTATAGAAATTCTTGAACATGAATGACATACTTAATAAATGGAAATGGGTGTTACAATTATACTACTAATTAAGAAAAAATCCAAGCCTACTCTAATAAGGAAACAAGCCATTCCAATATAAAGAGTCTCATCAAGTATTTCTCACACTTACATTCATTTACTCTTTCTCTCCTATAGATAACTTATTTAAGTATTAGAGTGAATTTTCGACAACCGACTAGAATCTCCTTTTACTAATCTTCTCTTATAGGAACCGAGCCAAGATCAAGATTATCTGAGTCAACCATCTAGACCTAGACAACCTAGTCAAATTGACCTTTGTGGCAAGTCTTATAACATCAATAGGAGATAAAAAAAAAAAAAAAAAAAAAAGGAAGATAGAGTTTGTGATTAAAAAAGGTATTAAAAAGTAATTTTATTTATATGATTAATAAAATATTTACAATTTTATTTCAATTATAGTCATTCTTTCCTCATTTGCAATTAATTTCAATAGAAAATTAAAAAAATACATATAAAAAATAGGGAAAAGAAAGGAAGATAGAATTCGTGAATAAAAAAGGTATTGAAAATTAATTTTATTTTTATGGTCAATAAAATATTTACAATTTTATTTTTGTTGGCCCTAGGTATTAAAAAGAAGGGGGGGGGGGGGGAGGGGGGGGGGATGGGGTTGAATTGGTGTATAAAAAAATATTAAAAGTAAGGGATAGAGAAGAGTAGAAAATGAAGCACACGATTTATAGTGGTTTGGTATAATCAGCCCTATGTCCACTCCCCAATTCTCTGCAATTGGGTGCTCTACTAACTTAGAATGGTGTTTCGAAGATCACACCTAACTTTTACACTTTGTGTTTTCAAGGCTCACACAACAACCTTTACATTTAGTGTTTTCAAGGCTCACACAATAGCCTTTCTTACAAGTTTTTTCTTAGGATCATATTAAAACCTTTCTTACAATTGGTGTTTAATGCTCACACCTAACACTAACAATCTTGTAAAGAAGAGAAGAAATTGAATAGCAAAAGATTGAGAGCTTTAAAACAAGTAATGAATTTTCTAACTATCTTATTTATCATTGTTTGGTGGAGTATTTATACCTAATACCCACCAAAAAGATGTTCGACTTGAAAGCTCGACAAATCTTCAAGACATGCTAGGTAGATTTTGCATTAATTACTTGCCAGGTAGGAGTCGCAGTCGTGAAATCCAAATTTCCTTGCAAGAGCCAAAAATTACGATGGAAAAACCCATTTGTGTCTAGTGGCTAGTCCACATGGTAGCTTCTCATTGGTCTGTCAGGAAAATATAACCATTGTATTCTAACTGCCCATAAAAGTCCTAGTCGCAATTCTTCTTTATACAGGGCGTGACTCAGGACGCGAATTCTTCTGTTTGAAAGGCAATCTTCTTCTTCTTGAATCACGGTCTCTAGCTAAAATGTCACTCTCGTGAATTTTATTCTCCAACAGATACCTAGGACACTTGACATGTTATGATTGTGTACTTGCTTCTCTCTTAAACACTTCGAAAGTTACGATCACGGCTGAGGCGTGACACTGACCATGAATTTGTTTGTGACTTTAATGCTCCCATCTTTGGATGAATCACGACAGCGAAATGCCCATGAATCCGTCTGGCTAAGTTTCACCCTATCTTTTGAACTAGGTCGCTGTCATGAATTGCAGACCACTGACCGTGAATTTGGATAAACTTTGCCTTCTTGAAGATTATGTAATCCTTCCAACTTCCAATTGAAAATCTAACTTAATTTTGCAAAATGACACTCAATTGAAACATCATGATTGATCAATCTCCTTTATCAAGATCAAAAGAGGTCCAAGAGTTAGGATTTACCATTCCAATCCAACAATCTCCCTCTTTTTTATTTTAACAACCTCTATTGATCCTAAGGGAAAATAATGCAAAAATGTGAAGTTGGAGTGTAATATGATTCAATGAATACTTAACGTGAAATTTTCTAAGTATGACATTCAATCATTCAAAGTGAAATTTCTAAAAATCCTAAGTATGATAATGTGATGCTCCCCCTCAACTTATGCTATGATTTTGCAAGTTATTTTCTCTCCCCCATAAACTTTAGATTCTTTCTATCTCTCCCCCTTTGGCAAGATCAAAAGGAGGGTTGATAGGGGAAAAGAATACATGTATAAGTAGTTAAGTAAACATAGGAAGCAAATGCATAAACAAATGAAGTAAAACAAACACATAACACAAAATTTGAGTGAAGAAACAACTATATATATATATGGAAACAAGTTTGTCGGATCACATATTTTGCACAAAAGAAAAAAATACAAAAGAAATCCTAAACTAGAAAGTGGGAGAATCATCTCCAGAAAAAATCTTCATCTTCACCCTGATCTTCACTTTCAGCCTCATATTCATCTTCAACATCATCATTGCCTTCTTCTTCTTGAGTACCATCAAACTCTGTGAAGTCTAAAAGATGGCAAGGAAGGACTCCCAACTTCTATTGCAAATTGATCATATCACTATGAAGATGGGCGAGGAACAAAAATCTTTTTGTCATCATCCTCATCAACTTATCAAGCTTGTTATTGATAGTTGCAAGGGAGAGTTTAGCCTTACGCTTTGGTTGAGGAGGGATGGATGGAGCGCCTTCTTCAATAACTAGTCTCTTCCTTTTGGAAGCTTGTGAAGTCTCCATTTTCTTTACTCCAATGGCACCTAGGATATAAGCATAGGTGTCTGGGTGAATCGCTTTGGCATTGATGAGATAGGTGTGATCACTGAAGTTTTGTGAAGGAAGGAGTTTCTTGGTGAGGAATTTTTCATTTTCCTCATCAAGTGCTCATACAAAGCGATAAATTGTTGAAATATGATAAGGCAAAAGGAATTGGCTCTTAAGTTTGGTATTCATGTGGATCAATTGATCCACAAGATAACGTTTGGTTTGAATTGACTTATTTTTGACAAGGCATCAAAGAAATGGCAAGTCTTTTTGTGATGTTTTCTCATTACCATCACCTTTAGCATTTACTGAAAAATGATGATATGATGGAGTATCCAAAGGGGTAGGGTTTTAATGTATTTGGCTAAGGAGGATCTCAAGTTGTGTTTGGTTTAAATTGAAATTTCTGACCAAAATTCAGAGTAAATGACATCAAGTGCGGAGATTATGAAGGGGTTGTTTTCTCTAACTTGAAGATTGAAGAGAGAAGAAAGTTGGTTAAAAGTAATATAAAAAGGATCGCCAAAAGCCTAAAATACTAACCTGTATTGCCTCACTCATGAATCGGCTTTACGACTCAATTGGACCGTGCATATCAATTCCTACACAATTTCTTCATAACCGAGTTCATCCTGAAAGATGAACTCATTCTAGCCTAAATTAGTTAGAAAAGCGCGAATCTCTACGTTAATGCCTAAGGTTTCTAATAGAAAGGTAGAGGGTATCTTGTTAGGGAGGATGATCTTGGAAGAATTGGCTTTATACCTTTCTTTCTCCTCCTTGGTGATGTGTTTCATGAGGTGGAGAGCAGGGGGTGCAGAAGGCTGAGCCATAGCCTTGCCTTTGTCTATTATGGAGATCTTTTTTAGAGCCATTGCAAAGGACGAAGAGATTTGTGTGTTTGGAGAGATTTGAGAGAGAGAAATTGATGTTGGAAGTGAAGTGAGGATGTTACTATTGAAGGGGATTTTTATAACCATTGAAGTCTCTGTAAATGGCTAGAAATAGCTCGAATTGCATTGATGAAGAGATAGAAACGGTTGGCAATCAAATTACATAAATGTCTAGGCAGTTACCCTAATTTGCGTATGCGAATTCATAAGTGACAACTGTGAATTTCAAAAAATATGAGTAACGGACAAATTTTCCTTTAGAATACATGCTTCAATGGTAAAAAATTTGAATTCTTGACCAAAATTCACAATAGAGCTTGATTCTCGTAATCGCGATTTGATGTTTGATAGCTGAGTGACTAGGACTTGTAATTCATGACCATGAATATAAAATAGCAACCGCGAATTATGAGTCAACAAGGATAGGAATGAAAAAAAAAGTTTTGAAAGAATCAAAATTGTGATCCACTTAGAATATGCCGCACATAAAATATAAGACATACAATTAACAAACAACAATTAACACATACATCAATCATACATATAAGATCAAATTTTTTCATCAAGCATTCTCAATTCTCTCTTGATGAAGTTCAATCTTTCTTCATTGAGAGGTTTAGTGAAAATATTTGTAAGTTGATGATTTGTGTCAATAAACTCTAACACAACATCACCCTTTTGCGCATGATCTCTATGGAAATGATGTTCAATATCTATGTGTTTGCTCATAGAGTGTTGGATTGCCTTCATAGAAAGATTAATAACACTAGTGTTATTACATTTAATAGGAATGCAATTAATCACTTTGCCAAAATCCTTCAATTATTGTTTCATCTAAATAACTTGGGTGCAATAACAACCCATAGCAACATGCTCGGCTATTGCAGTGGATAAGGCAATCGACACTTGCTTTTTGCTACACTAAGATACTAGGCATTCTCCTATAAATTGACAAGTCCCATAAGTGCTTTTTCTATCTAATAAACTACCCGCATAATCTACATCCGATATCCTATGAGACTACAAGATAAATCCCTAGGATACCATAACCTTATGTGAATTGTGTCATGCAAATACTTAAAAATTCTCTTAACAACATTTAAATGAGACTCTCTAGGAGAGGATTGGAAGCTAGCACACATATATACACTAAACATGATATCCGACCTAGAAGCAGTAAGATAAAGTGGAGATCCGATCATATCTCGATATCTCTTTTCATCTACCGTCTTACTCGATTCATCTTTTTTTAGCTTGATGGTACCATTCATGAGGGTCTTGGCTACTTTGCAACCATCCATGCCAAACTTCTTGAGTTTTTCCCTTATGTACTTGGCTTGGTTGATGAAGATCACTTCTTTGGTTTGCTTGATATATAAACCGAGAAAGAACTTGAGCTCTCCCATCTTGCTCATTTCGAATTCCCTAGTCATACACTTAGCAAAATCCTCACAAAGAAACTCATTAGTAGTACCAAAAATGATATCATCAACATAGATTTGTACAATTAGTGTATCATGCTTGTGCTTTTTAGCAAATAGTGTGGTGTCCACCTTTCCTTTTTCAAAATCATTTTTCATGAGAAATGAACTAAGCCTTTCATACCAAGCTCTTGGAGTTTGTTTCAATCCATATAAGGCTTTGTTCAGTTTAAAAACATGATTTGGAAAATAATGTGACTCAAAACCAGAAGGTTGTTCAACATAAACTTCCTCCTCAATGAATCCATTTAAAAATGCACTTTTAACATCCATTTGAAAAAGCTTTAAATTCATGTGGCATGTAAAAGCTAAAAGTATCCTAATGGCCTCTAATCTTGCAATGGGGGCAAATGTCTTATCATAATCTATGCCTTCCTTTTGGTTGCGTCCCTTAGCAACCAATCTAGCTTTATTTCTTATGATAAGACCTTGCTCATCTAACTTGTTCCTAAACACCCATTTGCATCCTACAATGGAGTGTTTTTTAGGCCTAGGGACAAGTTTCCATACCTTGTTTCTCTCAATTTGGTTAAGTTCCTCATGCATAGCAAACACCCAACTCTCATCATTAAAAGCCTCATCAATTGATTTTGGCTCAAGTTGAGAAACAAAGGCAAGATTATTATATAAAGGATTAAGTTGTGATATAGTACTTACACCCTTGGAGGTATCACCAATGATCAAGTCGTTGGGGTGATACTTGGAAAATCTCTAATCTTAAGTAGATATTGCCTTGGCTCATCTCTTTGTTGATGTTGTGGTTCCTTATATTCCTTTGATGATTCACCTCCTTCCTTACTTTTATCCTCTCTTCTCGTGGTGTCTTCTAATTCCAGCTTTTCAAAATCACCTATAAGATAATCAACAAAAACACTTTCCCAAGATCAAGTTTACTAGATTCATCAAATATAACATTCATAGACTTTTCAACTACCATAGAATTCTTGTTAAAGACTCTATATGCCTTGCTAGAGGTGGAATAGCCTAAGAATATTTATTCATTGGTCTTGGAGTCAAATTTTCCAAGATTATCCTTGGTATTTAAAATATATCACTTACATTCAAATACTCTTAGGCATGAAATCATATATTTTCTACCATTCCATAGCTCATTAGAGGTTTTATTGAGAATGGGTCTTTTAAACACTCTATTTGTAATGTAACATGAAGTATTAATGGTTTCAGCCCTAAAGTAATTCGGTAAAGAATACTCATTGAGTATGGTCCTAGCCATTTCTACTAGTGTTTTATTTTTTTCTCTCTACAACACCATTTTGTTATGGTGTTCTAGTAGTTGAAAAATTATGAAAAACTTTATTCTCCAAACAATAAGTATAAAAGGACTCATTTTGAAATTCCTTTCCATGGTAACTTCTAATAGAATAAATAAGGTAACCTTTTATATTCTGAACTCTTTTTGTAGAACTCTTGAAAGCTTCAAAATTATCACTCTTATAAGATAAAAAGGATACCTAAGTAAGCCTAGAGAAGTCATCAACTAGGACTAGTGCAAAATGCTTTCCACCTAAGCTACCACTCCTAGTAGGTCCTATCAAATTCATATGAACTAGTTAAAGAGGTCTAGAAGAAATTACAACATTTTTTGCTTTATGGGAGGCTTGATGTTGCTTCCCCTTTTGGCAAGAACCACATGTCTTGTCTTTAGTGAAAATTATCTTGGGAAGGCCTTCCACCAACTTTCCTTTAGATAGGCTTTCAAGAAGATCCATGCTTGTATGTCTAAGCCTTCTATGCCATAACCAAGCTTCATTGCTTAAAGACATAAGACACTTAAAAGATCGGTTAACCAAATTATCTAAGTCAATTCAGTAGGTATTGCCTTTCCTTTCACTCTTGAAAATAACCTCATCATCCACTAAAGTGGTGACTCAACATTCCTTAGGATCAAATGTGACTTTATTACCTTTGTCACATAATTGACTTCCACTCAACAAATTATGTTGTAAACCACTAACTAATAAAACATTATCAATTAATGAACAATCATTCTTACCAATGGTTATAATGCCAATTACCTTACCTTTGGCATTGTTACCAAATGTGACATCTCCACCTTTTTTTTCCTTTAATGCCATGAATAGCTTTCTATTTCCAGTCATATGCTTGGAACATTCACTATCCACATGCCAATTGCTTGATTTGGTGGTTGCCACACTCCCCTACATAATAAAAGTGAGTCACCTTTTCTTAGGTACCCAAGCATACTTAGGTCCCATAAAATTAGAAGTTTAAGGATCCTCTAATTTGAGGTAAGCCTTCTTAATAAAATAATGAATGTTAATAAGCCCAAATTCCATGCAATAATGGTATTAGAGTTTAGACTTAGGAGTCTTTCTCTTATGCATAAATTTAGTATGAGTAGGAGGTCTTCTCATACCTTAATTATGTGAATACATACATGTACATGTATGATGAGAAGTAGTAAGGAATTGTTTATGAGAGTGAGCATGCTTTTTGTACATGTAGGCATGGTTAGCTCTTTGAGTCTCGACTTTTGAGGTTGGGGGAGCCTTCCCTTTACCCTTAGGCCTAGTAGGCTTATCTACCCCATTACCTCAACACTTAAGATTTGAGGTTCTGATGATCTAACAAATGTAGTTTGAGATGATGAGGAGGCTCCATTTAAGCCTAGACCATGTCTAATTAATGGTGGCCTTTGTGACACAATCAATGTGTCCAAGGCTTATTTTCCTATATGGAACTTAGAGATTGAGCTTCTAAGCTCAATGACTTTTCCCTTAGAGAGTCATTCTCCTTTCTTAATGAAGCCAATGAAGAAGTTGTTGTAAAAAGATTTTCCACTGATTTTTTGAGCTCATCATTTGATGCTCTCAAATAGCATATAAGGTAATTGAAGGGTTTATAATCATCCTCTAATTTTTGACACTTTTTCTTGTAAGACTTCATTTATGACTTGTATTTGTCACATCTCATAGTTAGAGCCCCTAGAAGCTCTTCATCTATCTCATCAAATTCATCAAAATCAGAATGAGAGTGGGAAAAAGTACTTACCTCATTTGTAGAATCTTCTTGTGCCATGAAACAAATGTTGGCAACTTCTCCTTCTTCTTCATCTTCACTTGAGTTGTCATCCCAAGTGGCTGAAAGCTATTCTTATTCTCTTTATCCCATCTTTTCTTCTTCTTTAATTTGGGACAATCATATTTGATGTGGCCTTGCTTGCCATATTCATAGTAAGTGACTTCATTGGATCTTTCTCTTGGATTAGGAGTTGTCTTCTTGAAGCTTCTTCTTTCTTTTCTTCTTCTAATAAACTCCTTTGTCTTTTTTTAGAGCATTGCTAGCTCATCTTCTTCTTTATCACTTTCTTCATCACTAGAGGTAGTTTCCACCTCCTTCTCCTTTATTGAGGATTTGAGTGCTAAGGTTCTTCTTTCTTTTTTTGGTTTATCTCCTTAGCCCCTTAGTTTCTACATTCGCTCATCTTTTAATAAGGCCAACTTACGAGTTAAGAGTTTGCCTATCAACATATCTGTTGGAACCTTTCCAATCTTCGGATTAGACTCTTAGATGTTGCACACTCTTGCACCAAACTTATCTAATGGAAGATTTTTAAGGATTTTTGTATTTACCTTATAGTTGGTGAGAGTCTTTCCAAATTTCTTCATGTTAGTGATGATGGATAAGAGTTTATTCGTCATTTCAATGATGCTTTCATGGTTTTTCATCATGAAAAGCTCCCATTCCATCACGTACATCTCTAAACGACTTGATTTAACTAAAGTTGTGCCCTCATGGTAGTTCTTAAGAGTCTTCCAAATGGCATGAGCTGTTTGGCAATGTTGCACTCTTATAGTCTTTTCCCTAGAGAGATAGCTTAGAAGAATGGTCATTGCACTCTTGTTGTTGCCATTGGATCTCCTATGGGCTTCAACCTAATCTTTCCTTGGAATAAGTTCTTGAATTCCATCCACTACTTTAGTGGTTGGCTTTCATTCTTTGACAACCACATCCCAAAGGTCCACCACATCTGTATCATGGTAAATTTTCATCCTATACTTCCAATATGTATAGTCAGATCCATCAAAGTGGGGCTTGAGGTGTAAGTGGATTCCCTTTTTATGCCATGAACTTTGCTCATCCAATTAAGGCTTGTTTATGAAACTTGGCTCTGATACCACTTGTTGGCCCTAGGCACCAAAAGGGGGGTTGAATTGGTGTATACAAAAAAAAATTAAAAGCAAGGGATAGAGAAGAGTAAAAAATGAGGCACATGATTTATAGTGGTTCGAGTATAATAAACCCTACGTCCACTCTCCAATTCTCTGCAATTGGGTGTTCTACTAACTCAGAATGGTGTTTCTAAGCTCACACCTAACTTTTACACTTTGTGTTTTCAAAGACCACACAATAACCTCTCTTACAAGTGTTTTATAGGGATCACACTAAAACCTTTCTTACAATTGGTATTTAATGCTCACACCCAACACTTACAATCTCATAAAGAAGAGAAGAAATTGAGTAGCAAAAGATTGAGAGCTTTAACAAAAATAATGAATTCTCTAACTATCTTATTTATCATTGTTTAGTGGAGTATATATACCCCATAACCACCAAAGAGACGTTAGACTTTAAATCTTAACAAATCTTCAAGACATTCTAGGCTGATTCTGCATTAATTGCATGTTAGGTTGGAGTTGCGGTCGCTACTAGCTAATCACGATCGCAAAATCCAAATTTCTATACAGGAGATAAAAATTGCGGCAAAAAAACTTGTCTGTGTCTAATGGCTAGTCCATGTGGCAGCTACCCAGGAAAATATAGTCGTTGTATTCTAGCTACCAATAAAAGTCGCGGTTGTAATTGTTCTTTGTACAGGGCGCGACTTAGGACATGAATTCTTATGTTTGAAAGACAATCTTCTTTTTTCTTGTATCGCGGTCGCTAGCTAAAATGTCGCTCTCACAAATTTTGTTCTCCAACAGATACCTGAGACACTTGGCATGATATGATCGTGAACTTGCTTCCGTCTTTAATCACTTTGAAAGTTGCAGTCGTGACTGAGGCGTGACACAGACCACAAATTTGTCTGTGACTTTGACACTCCCATCTTTGGATGAATCACGACAGCGAAGATGATCGTGAATCCATCTGGCCAAATTTCACCATGTCCTTTGAACTAGGTTGCGATCGTGAATTACAGACCACTAACTGCAAATTTAGATGAACTTTGCCTTCTAGAAGATTATGCAATCCTTTCAACTTCCAATTGAAAATCTAACTTAATTCTGCAAAATAATACTCAATTGAAACATTAGGATCGATCAATCTCCTTTGTCAAGAGCAAAAGAGGTCCAAGACTTAGGATTTACCATCCTAGTCCAACAATTTCAATTGTAGTCATTCTTTCCTCATTTGCAAATACTTTCTTAAAGTGGGATGCAGTTGATAAAATTAAAATTTTTGACTGAAATTCAAAATTGCAATTGATAAAATTAAAATTTTGACTGAAATTCAAAAATGAACACTATTGGATCTATCAATAAAAAATGCATTATTTTAGATCTCATACAGATTGGTCAATTGATAACCAATATATACTATTAATTTTAGTCTCAAGCATAATTTAAAACCATTGCTTGTCATTTTGTCAAATAATTACTTATATTAAAACTGGATGTATTTTACGTTATGTTATAAAAAATTGTCATATAAAAAATTTTTAAATTGAAAATTAGAAAACTCAATTGCAAAAATAAATATTTTTCAAATAAAAATTAAAAATTAAAAATTCTAGATTGGAAGTCAAGATCATACAAAAAAAAATTATAAATAAAAAATTAGAAAAACCTAAAAAGAAAAATTCTAAACAACTTATAAATAGGAAAATAGAAAAATTAAAGTAAAAATTCTACACAAAAAACTAAAATTTAAATTAATTTTATTGATTTTTCAAAATTTTAAATATATAAGGGTAGACAATAGTGTAATCAAATATTAAAAATTACTTTATTCAAGCTTAATAAATATTTTATTAAAATTTTGTTACATAAAATTGAAGGTAAAAATCAATAAACAACCTTTTTTTATACATACTTCACATATGCATATATAGTTTGTAATTATTTGTTAATTTTATTTTTCATTATAAAATACTTAATAATATGTATTAATTTGATTATAAAAAATTATTTCATTCAAATTAATAAATTTTCTCTTAAAAATATGTCACATAAGATTAAATATATGAATAAATAAATAAATAAATTTTTTATTATAACTAACTTTATGAGTAATTATAAATTTAAGAAATTTATTTTACTTTTTAATCAATAATACTTTTTTGTAAAATTTTAATTATTATCGTTATATATTATTTTTAACCATTCAATTGACTATTTAATTATTTAATAAACATAGGTATTAAACATATTTAAAATTTATTATTATAATCGTACCAAACATTGCACATATTTGCAACTATTATTCAATTATACAATAAAGTGATCTATTCAATTAATCTATCAACAATAATAAAACTTTATAGAATTGAAAGCATATTTTATATGGAAAAAAACATGCATGCAAAAGTTATCAGTGACAATTTCCCATTTTAAATTTTTTTTTTTAAAAAAGTAAGAGTTTCTTAGTATTATTTTTTTAATCATATTCGTAAATTGATATGAAAATGTTTATTATGGAATCAGATTTGGCATTATTACTTGATTAGTTGTATTTCTGCATTTCGTGTAAAATATTTTTTAATAAGTATATAATTAAAATAAAATAAAATTTAAAGTCACTATTTTATTTTTTATCTTTCAAATTTTAAATTTAATTTTAACTTGTTCATTTATTGATATTGATATTACAAAGATAAATTTAAATATACACATTTAAATATATAAGTAAAAACTTAGAAATCAAGATTAATTTACTTTTGATGTTCAAAAATTAAGAAACTAAACCGAATTATTGATTCATAAATTTATTCAATTTTTTATTGTTTGAAATTTAAAAACATAAATTTCATATAATTAAAGATTATTTTAGAATAAATAATATTTATATAATTTTTTAAAAATAAGTAATTTCAAAAAATCATAACTCATAATAAAATAATATTCCTATATTGTTTCCTAAACTTAAAATTTATTTCATTTACTAATTAAAGTTAACTATTCAATAATTGATATTAAACTATTACTAAAGATAAAGACTGAATATATTATAATTAATCTAATAAAAATATAAAAATTAAATATTCATAATTATTTCAATTTAGTTCCAATCAATATAAGCAAAACAATAAAAATTTGTACAAATTAGAAAAGAAATATTGTAATGGTTGATTGTTAATTGAAAATGATGTGTCAAACTAAAAGAGAATATATATATATATATATATATATATATATATATATATATATATATATAGTGGTTATTTCTTCTATTTATTATTATTATTATTATTATTATTATATATATATTTGTGAGTTCAAAGCCACGCTTGTTAATAAAAATCTTCTTTTGAGAGCAAATGGAGAGTCATGCTAAAAAACCTTGGTAAGAAAAACACAAAACGAGGGGAAAAAACCTCTTTCCAAGGAAAAAAGCAGTACTAGGCTAAATTACAAAAGAAAAGGTTATAAAGCCACAAGGGACCTTCATCCTCCAACAAAAATTGATCAACAACACAACTAAGGCCAAATTTCATAAGACCATCGACCATGCCATTTGTTAATCTTAGGATAACATAAAAAGATTTCACTTTACACAACCTAGCCAAGTGATGAATATCAATAACCAAAATACCAATATCAAATAGGATATCCACATGAGCAATTAGATCTATCACCTCAATAGAATCGCTCCATAAACAAACCAAGCAACCCTGATTCATAAGCCAAAAATAAGCCCCCCTAGAAAGCTATAAGTTTTGCAACAAGGTAGTGGAATATTAACAGG
The DNA here is from genome assembly GCA_949677035.1 of Omphalea diandra. NCBI lineage: Eukaryota > Viridiplantae > Streptophyta > Magnoliopsida > Malpighiales > Euphorbiaceae > Omphalea > Omphalea diandra. The sequence goes on along the minus strand of CATIWR010058242.1, from coordinate 4,304 downwards.
TTTTACACAATCACCAATGCATTCACCTAAAGTGCCACAGATAACCACCCTAACCCCAGCTTGACCTTGAGAACTAAGTAACGAACCATCAGAGTTTGACTCCCATAAACCAACTACTGGCTTAGTCCAACAACTATCACGAACCACTAGAGCTAAGTTATGCATGTTTGATAAATCTCTTGCCTCCTTGAATGCATTATTGAAGGCACATGTTATACTAAATTTAAGCTTGGGCGCAAACTAAGGGTGGTGAAAAATGAAAGATTTTGGTTACTCCATATGAACCAATAGCTCATCAACAAAAGTTCAAATTCATGCCTAGACAGCTTCTTACGAAGGAAAGGGAAAACATCTAATTAGAATCCTTAACCTAATGATCTGATCAAACTCCCATGCATATTATTAAATCTAAAATTTTCATGTAAATTAAATATAAAGAGAGCATGGCCTGTAGTTTTGGTTAAAACATCACTGTCATTAGTAATTTTGCCTTGGTTAGAATGTGTTACCTAACTAAATTTGCATGAAATGGCAAAATATCTAGATATTCTCCCCAACCAAAAATTGGAACCTTCAAAGGAAGAGAAAGAACCTATAAGAATTTCCACCATTTATCCAATCTATTAACTAAAGAACTAGCTCCATTTAAGGCAAACAAAACACTAAGTTCATAAGCACTCTTAACTAAATACTGTCCCCTCTTCTCAAAAAGCCAAGAAAGGCAATCATGAGATAAAAAAAAAAGGTCTAAACAATCTCAAAATAACATCACCCTCATGAGACATAAAAGATGTTCAAAGAAGATCTAAATTCCATGCACCATTAAGCAATATCAAATCTGAAGCCATAAAGTTCATAAAGGGAGTTGGTGGTGAATCAAGCTTAAAACCAAAAAGAATATATAGCCATTTGTCTTAATAGATTCTCACTGAAGCACCATCACTAACTCACCATCTTAGGCCTTTGTTAATGACACTTCTCCCCAATAAAATGCTCCTCTATATATATGAAGGATTTACCGCTAGATTAGCTTCCAAGGTAGTCAAATTGGGGTAATATTTTTCTTTCAATACACAAGCTATTAAAAAGCTTGGGTGATGCATTGGTCTCCAAATCTATTTGCCTAACATAGATTGATTAAAAATTGATAAGTCATGTACATCATTTCCCAAGTCTAGTGCATGTTATTATGAGATTCATCACTCTCATACCATAAATTTGCGCTCATTTTTTAATATCATTGATAATAGTAGTAGGAATTTTAAAACATTACATATCATAAGTAGGGATAGCTTAGATAAATGACTTAGTTAAACACTCCTTTCCTCCCATTGAAAATAATTTATAGCTACAAGTTTGAAGCTTCTAAACAACCTTGTCATGTAAGCAGCCAAATTGTAGTTACTTATTTCTCAAGGAAAAGGTAGGAAGACCCAGATTATTGGACTAAGTTAATCAAAACTGTTTTGATCTTGACAATATAAATTGAAAGGTTATAATGCCAATTTTAAGCACTGTTCTTATAAAAGTTATGTTAGGAACTCATTAGAAATGTATTTAAAGGAAAAAGCCTTAAGTGGGAAAATTGTCTCCTAAATCACAATTGTCACTCAGAGGTCGAGACCATTATTGTAACATCCCTATCCTTATTCATTGGCATTGTCACATGAATATAGTCATTGCACAAATGATATGAAATCTCATGTAACGACCATTTTCATCTGACAGAACTCATATGGCTTTGATACCAATAAACTGTAACGACCGTATTCGTATTTGCTCTGATACCAATAAATGTAACGACCAATTGTGTTTACAAATCATGTTGCTCTGATACCAATAAATGTAACGACCATTAATACCACTGAATGTTAGCATTTTTTATTTTTTTTACCACAATCTATAATGCTACAATCGGTACCTATCAGAGCACTTAACATTTGGGATTTGCCCGTCGGCCCCGTGATGTCATACACACCAGGATTTCCACGTCTACCCTGTGTATGCTTGAATCCTCTCTGATACCAAAACTGTAACATCTAAATTCATTTATCAAACTAATAACTGTGACATCCATTGTTCTCATTTGTAAATCAGTTTTGATACCATAAATTGTAACGTCATAATGTGGCTACAGTTGGTACCTATCAAAGTACTCAACATCTAGAATTTGCCCATCGGCCCCACGATGTCATACACATCGGGATTTACACGTCTGCTATGCGTGTGCTTGAACCCTCTGATACCACCAACTGTAACTATCATCTTCAGTTGCAAATCATGGCATTTCATGTTCAGAAATGCATACACATTAGGGTTTATTCATCATACATATATAATCCTATATGTATTTAATGTACACATGTGTTAACTAATGTCAGGACCAGTGACCATAACTCGTTCCTATCAGATGTATGTACATGACGCAAGGAGTGAGAGAGAGTTAGAATTCAGCCAATGACTTGTGTTTCATGTGTCTTTATGCAATACTTTATGTACCAAAGTCTCCAAAGTCTATGCTTCAGTATCTGAAAAATATTTGCGATTTGGTGAGTATCAACTCAGTGAATAAAAATAATAATAAAATTCTTATGGCATAATCTGTAATCCAATATCATCAAAATACATTGCAAGTATAATAATTGACTATGCAAGTGCAATGCAATAGCTTTGTTTTTGTCGTGACCGAGCAAGGCAAACATTGCTTCCGAGATATTCATGTGATTCATGTAGCATATGCATTATATCAAATGATATGAAATCTCACTTGAACATATGCACAGGATAAATAATCATTTAGACATGTGAATTATAAAAACACGACAATTACAATTACACCATTGCATTTGGGATACTTGAACATATATGCAGTGTTTGCATAATTATATGATAAATTATTTCATGTGGTGTGCTTATTATAGCATCATAAATAATGGTGTTTGAGAGCTGATCTAAAAGTATAAAGAGAATCTAGAAATTAGAGAATGGATGAAGGTGATGAAGGAATGAAGAAAATGGACTAAAAGCAAAACTGTTTAACTTTCAACCAATAGGAACAAGCCACCAATCTTTTGTCCTATTAGAGTAAGAATAAAAATTATAATTATATGCCATTATGGGCTAGTAAAAGAGGAGATAAGGTCAAAATACACCAGATGAAAGAGAGAAAGAGCTAAGGAAGAAAGAAAGAAAGGAAGAAAGGAAGAAGAAGAAGAAAAAGAAGAAGGAGAGGAAGAAGTGTGGGCTGCCTAAGGTTTTCCAATTATGGGGGCAATAGGTAAGTAATTTATCTTCTTCTCAATTGGAAATTAACCACTCATGACATGTTAATCATGCATGGTTAGTGAGAATTATGGAGTAATTGAGGTAGAGCTCTTGGATGGAAGTTGTAATCCAAGAGAACAAGAGCTGATTCTGTTGATTTTGCTGTTAGAGCAAAATTTTTCACCTATGATTTCATAACCCTAGAAGAGGAATTGGGGAAAGTACAAAACATGAAAGTTGTAGCTTTATATCTCATATAAATTCATATGAAACAGTTTTACTTGATTATGTGTGTGTGAAGATATATGGCTCCTTCATTAGGACTAGTTCAAATACAAACTGAGATGATCTCAGTCTTCTGTTTTGTTATATTTGGATGACTTTATATTCTGATTTTGACAGAGTGTAAAACATGAAACTTTTAGGGTTATATTTCCTATAAATATCCGTTAAGCAGTTTTCATTAATTTTCTGTGTGGCAAGAGATATGACTCATTGATTGGGACTGACTCTGTACTTGGATGACACACCACCTTTCTTTTAATTCGGCTTTCCAAGAATTTGATGACCATAGACTCAGAATTTGATGATGTTCCAAAGTTGAAAGTTGTATATTTATGTCTGATATACATACTTGTGAAATATTATTGGCAAATCCAGCATGGTTGCTGAGATATTATCCCTTTATCATGGTTGCTTGTCAACATGTTATGAACCTACTTGCCCCAAGATGGGTCCTTTGTTTTGGTGACCTTATAAACTAAACTTGATAATCAGTAAAACATGAAAAATGTTCATTTATATGTTTTGTAACTAATGGTAGAATATTATTGCAATTGGACTGGTACAATTTGAGATATGCCCAAGAATGTAAGACCTACTTAGACTGAGATGATATTGCAACAGGGCAGAACTTAAAAATTCACCACCTTTTATGTGTATATGATATTAGCCTAAAATTTGAATATGTTATCCCATTATATGTCTAGTTTGTTTGAAAAAAAGATCAAGCCATTTGGGTAAGTATATCGAGCGTTATT
>CATIWR010058231.1:0-10354 GCA_949677035.1 Omphalea diandra | reverse complement strand
ATCTTAAATTGGCTTAGTTGATTTAGGATTTGGGTTAACACAACTTTGAATCTTTATAACTTAGGTTGCTAGAAACAAGTTTTCTAAAGGTCTAGTTGGGATTTGAAGATCAAAACTCCAATACTTGTTTTGATAGATCTGGGCAATTATTCTCAAGCATACGGGTAAGGAATCTAATCCAACCTTGTTCGTATCATTGTCATTCCTAGATGCATGGCACATGGAGCATTATGTGCTTCTTTTAGGATTTCTATTTGCAAGTTATCAACATTAGGCACACAAATATGAGAACCCAATATCAAGGCATCATTTCAAATATCAAAATCACCATGTCTCCCTTATTTTACCATTTCAATCATCTATGTAACTTTAGATCCTTGCCATGTGTTTCTTTAATTCAATCATGCAACATTGGTCTCACTTGAAAAGTTGTAATCAATACCTCATTCTTTTGTATGTTTAGTTCTATATTCATAGCTCATGATTGAACTAAATAAGACAATGGAAATACCTATAAATAAGTCACACTGCTTCTTGATTTCCTCCTCAAAGCATCAACAACCACATTTGCCTTCCCTAAGTGATACTCAATGGTGCAATCATAATCCTTTACCAATTCTAACCACCGCCTCTGTCTGATGTTCAATTATTTTTGGCTCATCAAATACATCAAGCTCTTGTGATCTGTAAATATCTAAAAAGTTTCTCCATACAAGTAATGTCTCCATATTTTCAAAGCAAACACAATGGCAGCAAGTTCTAGGTCATGTACTGGGTAAGATAATTCATAAGGCTTCAGTTGTCTATATGCATATTCAATTATCTTACCATGTTGTATTCAAACAAATCCCAAACCTTGATGAGAGGCATCACTATACATTACAAATCCTTCATTACCGATAAAAATAGCTAACATTGGAGCAGATGTCAATCTATCCTTTAATACATCAAAACTCTCCTAAGCTTTAAACCATTGAAATGTTGCATTTTTTTGAAGTAACTTAGTCAAATGAGTAACTATATGTGAAAACCCCACAATAAATCGATGATAATATCTAGCTAGTCCTATGAAACTTTTGACTTCTGCAACATTCTTTGGGTTTCCCATTTTACTATTACTTCAATTTTGTTTGGATCCACCTTTATGCCTTTTTCAGAAGCTATATGTCCTAAAAATACCACATGGTCAATCCAGAACTCGTGCTCGCTTAATTTAGCAAATAGTTTTTTTTCTCTCAAAATTTGCAACACAATGCTTAAATGTTGTTCATGCTCCTCTTTGCTCCTTGAATATACTAGTATGTCATCAATGAACACAATTATAAATTTGTCTAAGTAAAGGCTGGAACACTTTGTTCATAAGAGTCATAAACGTAGTTGGTGCATTAGTCAAACCAAATGGCATCACTAAAAATTCATAATGCCTATATCTGGTTCGAAAAACTATCTTCGGTACATCTAGGTTTGAAATTTTGAGTTGATAATATCCTGATTTCAGGTCAATTTTAGAAAACACTTGTTTTTCCTTGTAACTAGTCAAATAGATCATATATCCTTGGTAAAGGATACTTATTCTTCACAGTAGCCCGATTTAACTGTCTGTAACCAACACACAACCTCATTGTCCCATCTTTCTTTTTAATAAATAATACTAGAGTACCCCAAGGTGACATATTAGGTCTGATGAATCCCTTTTCAAGTAGTTCCTGCAATTGAGTCTTTAATTCCCTTAACTCAGTTAGAGTCCTATAAGGTGGAATGGATACCGATGCAGTTCATGGAACTAACTCAGTTGTGAATTCTATCTCCCTATCAGGTGGCAAACCAAGTAAGTCAGCTGGAAAACATCTGGAAACTCATTTACCATGAAAATATTCTCAAGTAATTCATTTATGAACCTTGTGTCTACCACATGTGCTAAATAAGCCTCATAACAACTTTTAATCATGCGAAAAGCCTTGATAACAGAAACTAAGCATGAAGGTACAATTTGTCTTTCCCCTTAAGACATAACCCTTGTATGATTTGGAGATTCCAGAACCAATTCCTTAGTAAAATAATTCATTATTACATGATATTTGGACAACCAGTCCATACTCAGCATCACATCAAATTCACAGAGTGGTAACAGTACTAGATCAACATTCAACTCAATGTCATCAATGTGAATCACATAATCACGACATACCTTATCCATAATTATCACATCTCTCAAAAGAGAACCAAGACATATATTAAAACCTAAAGGTTGATGTTTACTACATAATTATGATGTCATGTTTAATAAAATGAATGAATGTGTGGAGCTAGGATCAATTAATGCATCAACTTCTAAATCATGGAGAAAAAGTTTACCAAGGATCACTTCTGGAGCAGCAATAACTTCTTGCCTAGTCATGGCAAATACTTTGGCCTATGTCGAGGGTTTAAAACTCTAACCTTCTGATTTGCTCATACCATGGCCAATTGTGGTTGTTCTACCTCTACCTCTGCCCCTGCCAATTGATACTCCAACTCCACTTGCCTTTGAAATTTCAACTGTGGATTTTAATGTAGCTTTGCCTCTGCCTCTACCTCTGCCTCTCTCTAACATTCTGGATCTTTTAGGATAATCAATAAGCATATTATCAAGAGACCCATAAAAGTAATACCCATCAGTCAATTTTCTACATTCACCCATATGTTGTCTGCCATAATGTACACATGAGGGTCATTGTTGCATAACTTACCTTTGACCTCTGTCTGTATACAATGAAACTCTTAATCCTCTGCCACTATAGCTAGAGTAACCACCTTTAGCACTAGACTGTGATGGCATATAATCTCCACATCTACCTTTCTTTCTATTAAAATCTCTCATAAACTTCATAGGCCCTCTTTTTACTCATTGCTTTATCTTTTTTTTTTCTCTAATCTTTCCACCCTAATTGTAGCAGCTTTTAGCTTGGTATAACTTTTAAGATCTACAACCATTATCCTACTTTTAATCTCATATCTCAGTCCCTCTTTAAACTTTCAATATTTGTCTTTGTCAGTGGCCACCATGAAGGATGCATAATGAGATAGTTGATTAAATTTTACCTCATACTCAGTTGTAGTCATCTCCCCCTACCTTAGGTTCAAAAATTCTTTTCTTTATCATCTTTGTACACTTCTGACTTATAATTATTATTGAACTCATGAAGAGAATCATCCCACGTAAGTGTTGGAGGCTAGACATCACTCTCCGGAACGGTTTCCCACCAATCATATGCATCTCCATGTAATAGTAACACTGTATAATCAAACTTTTATTCTGGTGTGCATTTCATCAAATTTAAAACTTTATGTGTTCTTTTTGGCCATGACTCTAGCACTGATGGATCTGTGATACCACTGAAGTCCACTGCACCCTATTTTCCTAATTTTTCATACCTTTTTTCTCTTTTAATTTATGGACCTTGCACTATTGGTTCACCAATTCTATGTTATGGTTGCCCATGAGATATGTGTTATGCATGAGAATGTGTAGGAGATCTAACTCTGTCAGTAGGCTGATCTCTTAATGGTTGGCATGATGCTTATATGTAATGCAAATTGGCTGACTTTTCTCTCCTTGGTGAGCCATGAGTACTACCATGACTACCCTCTGCTAATGCACTATAGACATAAAAGACTATGTCATATGATAATGCTTAATATTTTGCACCCATGATTTCATAACCCTAGAATAGGAATTAAAGAAAGTGAAAAATATGAAATTTGTAGCTTTATGCCCCATATAAATGCAAATAAATTAGTTTTGCTTGATTTGGTGTGTGTGTGAAGAGATATGGCTCTTTCATTAGGGCTGGTTCATAACCAGTCGAAATCATGTTAGTCTTTCTGTTTTCTTATAGTTTGATGACCTTATATTTGGATTTAGATGAAATGAAAAACATGAAATTTTTAGGGTTATATCTGCTCTAAACACCTACATAGTAATTTGTATTTATTTTTTGTGTGGAAAGGGATATGGCTCATTGATCGTGATTGACCTTATACCCAGATGAAACCCCACCTGTCTTTTAATTCTGTTTTCTAAGAATTTGATAGTCATAGTTTCAAAATTTAGTGATGTGGTAAATTTGAAAGTTTTATATTTATGTATGATCTACATACCTATAAAATATTTTTGCCAAATTTAGCATGGTTGTTGAGATATTTGCTATTCATCAGAACTAATTGTCACCATGTCGAAAACCTGCTCACCTTGAAATTGGTCATTTGTTTTGCTAACTTTATAGACTGAATTAGACAATGAGTAAAACATGAAAAATGTTCCTTTCTGTGTTTTTTAACTTTTGGTAAATCATTTTTGCAATTGGATTTTTAAAATTTAAGATATATCTAAGAATGTAAGACCTACTCAAACTGAAATGACATTGAAATATGAAAGAATTCAAAAAATTCACCACATTTTCTATATGTCTTATATTAATATGAAATTTGAGTATGTTTTATCATTTTTTGTCTAGTTTATTTGAAAAGAAATAATGAAGTCATTTGGATAATTACATCTAGAGTTATTACTATAAGAGTGTCGCAAGCTCAGGCTGCCATATAAGGAAAATATGCATAAACACTGGGTGCCCTTGCATGGATCATGTCGTAGTTGCATACCAAGCATTCATAATCATTTTGACATACTTATAACCATGTATGTATCAAATGTTAGGATCTCAACACTTTAAGGAAGCCCTAGAAAGAGAACCAAACCTACCATAAAGGTTGGTAACATCGAAAGGTGAGTAAAAACCGTAATTAGATTGTAATGTGTATGTGTGATAATTTTATAATATGATTATGTTCTATTACATGTATATGTGATTCAATTATTACATTTTACATGTGAATATACGTCAAGTGAAAATTACATACTCTTAATGATTACTTGGTATAGCATTGTTATGAACACTTGCATATAGAAAGTTCAGTGAAATATCCAATTATGAAGAATTGGGAAGTGGATGTAGGGTTTATTAACACCCTAACCACTATAAACATCTAGTGTTCAACTTCTCTACTCCTTATTTATCTAATCTCCTTATCCTTCTTCTAAAATTTTTAATCTTGCACCAATTCAACTCCCTTTCTTGGTGCACTAAGTCTGACAAGTGGTATCAGAGCCTCATCTGACTTCAAAGCTTAATTGTGTAAGGAAAGATCATGGCACAAGAAAGAATCCACACCCAACTTAAACCATATTTTGATGGAGCAGACTATACTTATTACAACTATAGGATGGAAATTTACTTGGATAGTGATGTGGTAGATCTCTGGGACATTGTAGCTAATTAGTGGAAGCCACCTACTAAAGTGGTAGATGGAAGTGAAGAATTAATCCCTAGAGAAGAGTGGGTTGAAGCTCATAGGAGATCTAATGAAAGAAACAAGAGAGCTATGACAATCCTTCTGAGTTCTCTCTCAAGAAAAGAAATTGAAAGGATCCAACATTGTCTTACAGCTCATGAGATTTGGAAGGCTTTGGAAAACTACCATGAAGGCACCACTTTGGTGAAATCTAGCAAGCTTGAAATGTATGTGACTGAATGAGAGTTGTTTATGATGAAGGAAAGTGAAAGCATCACGGATTTGATGAATAGGCTCTATGCAATTGTCGCTAATATGAAGAAGTTTGGAAGAATTCTCACCAATCATGAGGTAAATTCAAAAATCCTTAAATCTTTACCTCTTAAAAAGTTTGGTGCCATGGTTTGTAGTATCCAAGAGTCAAATTTGGAGATAGAGATGGTGTCAACCAATGTTCTAATACACAAGCTTCTAACTCATGAGCTAGCTTTGAAGAAGGATGAACAAATGAAGAAGATGAGAGGACAAGGAGATAAAATAGAAAAACAAGAAAAAAAAGAACATTGGCTCTTAAATCTTTATCCAAGGAAAAGAAAGTTGAAGTGGCCTCAAGTGAAGAGGAAAGTGGCAAAGAGGAGGAAGAGTTGGCCATGCTTTAAAGAATAACAAAAGAGTTTATTAGGAGGATAAACGAAATAAGAAGCTTTAAGAAAGCAACTCTAAACCCCAAGGAAAGATTGGTTGATGTTATATGCTATGAATATGGCAAAAAAGGCCATGTCAAGTATGACTGCCCTAAATTGAAGAAGAAGAAGAAAGGGGAGAAGATCAAAAGAAAACTTTAAAGCCACTTGGGATGGCAGCTCAAGTAAAAAAGATAAAGAGGAGGAAGATGCTAACTTATACTTCATGGCATAAGATGACTCATCAAATGAGATAAGTTCTTTTCCCTATTCTTATGACGAATATGATGAGTTAGATGATGTAGATGATGAGCTTTTAGAAGCTCTCACTTTGAAATGTGACAAATATAAGTCACAAATGAAATTTTGCAAGAAGAAATGCTCTAAATTAGAGGATGAGTTCAAATCCTTAAATTATCTTATAAGTGAATTGAGGACTTCAAATGAAGAACTCAAAAAATTTGTTGAGAGTCTTTCAAAATCTTCTTCGTCCCTAACCTACTTGAGAAAGGAAAATGACTCCTTAAATGGTGAAGTCATTGAGCTTATAAGTTTCATCTCTAAGTTCCACAAGGGAAAGGAAGCTTTGGATACACTTATTATATCACAAAGACCTCCTTTAGTTAGACATGGTTTATGCTTCAATGGAGCCTCTTCATCTACATCTTCACTCACAACATTCATTAGAGTATTAACATCTCAAACATCTAACATTAAGGTTGTTAAAAGGAAAAGTGCTCAAAGCATTAAACCACTATTGCCTATGGACAAAATAAAGGTACAATAAGGCTCAAAGTCTATCCCTATGAAGGCTAATCATGCATACATTTATAACAAAAAGCATGCTCACCTAAACACACAAAAAATTTACTTCTACACTTGTTCATTCATGCTCATGCTAACATTTATGAGAAAATCCACCACTCATACCAAGGCCATGTATAGGAGGAAGACTCATAAGTCTAAACTCTAATGCCACTATTGCATCAAGTTTGGTCACATCAACATTTATTATTTCATTGGGAAGGCTCACCTCAAGTTAGAGGATCCTTCTAAGCCTAACCCCCTAGGACCCAAGTATGCTTGGGTATCAAAACAAAAATGATTTACTTGTGCTGTGTAGGATTGTTTGGCAGCCACCAATGAAGCAAATGATTAACATGTGGACAGTGGATGCTCAAAGCACATGATGGGCAACAATAAGCTATTCATGGCCCTAAATGAAAAGGAGGGTGGCAATGTCACATTTGGAAACAATGTCAAGGGTAAGGTAATTGGCATTAGCACTATTGGTAAGAATGGTTGTTCTCTTATTAATGAGGTTTTACTTATGGATGGCTTACAACATAATTTGAGTGTAAGTCAATTATGTGATAAGGGTAATAAAGTCACCTTTGACCCTAGAGAATGTTGAGTTACCACTTTTATGAATAAAAAGGTAGTTTTCATGGGTGAAAGGAATGGCAATACCTACCTAATTGACTTAGACAATTTGGCTAACCAATCCTTTAAGTGTCTTATGTCTCTTAGCAATGAAGCTTGGCTTTAACATAGAAGACTTAGACATGCTAGCATGGAGCTATTACAAAACTTATTAAAAGGAAAGGTAGTGGAAAGTCTTCCCAAGTTAAAGTTCTATAGAGACAAGAGATGTGATCCATGCCAAATGGGAAAACAACATCAATCTTCTTTCAAAGCAAAGAACATTGTAAATACATATAGACCTCTTCAATTTATTCATATGGACTTGATAAGACCTACTAGGAGTGCTAGTTTAGGTGGAAAACATTATGCACTTGGCCTAGTTGATGTTTATTCTAGGCTTACTTTGATATCCTTTCTAGCTCAGAAGCATGATACTTTTGATGTTTTTAAAAGTTTTGCAAAAAGAGTTCAAAATGAAAAGGGTTACTTCATTTCCTCTATAAAAAGTGACTATCGAAAAGAATATCAAAATGAATCTTTTGAATCTTATTGCATAGAGAATGATATTTTTCATAACTTTTCAACTCCTAGAACACCACAACAAAATGGTGTTGTAGAGAGAAAAAATAGAACACTAGTAGAGATGGCTAGAACTATACTCAATGAGTATTCATTGCCTAATTACTTTTGGGTCGAAGCTATCAATACTTCGTGTTACATTGCAAATCGAGTTTTCAAAAGGCTCATTCTTAATAAAACCTCTTATAAGCTTTGGAATGGTAGAAAATCTAAGTTGTCATACCTAAGAATATTTGGATGCTAGTGTTATATCTTAAATACCAAGGATAATCTTGATAATTTTGACTAAAAATAAATGAAGGTATTTTCCTAGGTTACTCCACCACTAGCAAAGCCCATAGAGTCTTTAATAAGAGTTTTATGGTTTTTGAAGAGTCCATGAACATTATATTTGATGAGTCTAGTAAACTTGATCTTGGGAATGGTTCTGTAATGACTGCATTCATATAATAGAACTCATATGGCTCTGATACCACTAATTGTAACGACCTTAGCTCTGATACCAGTTTTTTTTTCTACAATCTGTAATGCTACAACCGGTACCTATCAGAGAACTCAACATCCGGGATTTGCCCGTCGGCCCCGTGATGTCATACACACCGAGATTTGCACGTCTGCCCCACGTATGCTTGAGCCCTCTCTGATACAAAAACTGTAACATCTAAATTTATTTGTCAAACCAATAACTGTGATACCCATTATTCTCATTTGTAAATCAGCTTTAATACCACAAATTGTAATGTCACAACGTGGCTAAAGCTGGTACCTATCAGAGCACTCAACATCTGGGATTTGCCCGTCGGCCCCGTGATGTCATACACACCGGGATTTGTACGTCTGCCCCGCGTGTGCTTGAATCCTCTGATACCACCAATTATAACTATCGTCTTCAGTTACAAATCATGGCATTTCATGTTCAGAAATGCATACACATTAAGGTTTATTCATCATACATATATAATCCTATATGTATTTAATGTACACGTGTTAACTAATGTTAGGACCAGTGACCATAACTAGTTCCTATCAAATGTATGTAAATGACACAAGGAGAAAGAGTTGGAAATCAGCCAACAACCTGTGTTCCATGTGTCTCTATGCAAAACTTTATGCACCAAAATGTCCAAACTCTATGCTTCAGTATATGAAAAATAATTGCGATTTGGTGAGTCGCGACTCAGTGAATAAAAATAATAATCAAATTCTCATGGCATAATCCAAAATCAAATATCATCAAAATACATTGCAAGTATAACAATTGACTATGCAAGTGCAAATGCAATAGCTTTGTTTTTGTCATGACCGAGCAAGGCAAACATTGCTCCCGGGATATTCATGTGATTCATGTAATGTATAATTTGGGACCTATTGGTCCATCTTCCTATAAATTTTTTTAACATATGATTTGGGACCTATTGGTCTATCTTCCTGTGGTTTGCAAGTGTTTGACAAGTCGATCACAACACCTTTTTAGTTCCATATGCAAGTGCTTATTCAGAAATAATATACCAAGTAATCGTTAAGAGCATTTGATTCTCACTTGGCCTGTATTCCCATGTAACATGTAACAATTCAATCATATATACATGTAATAGAACATAATCATATTATTTCCATGTAACATTTAACAATTCAATCATATACACATGTAATAGAGTATAATCATATCATACAATTATCACATACACCCATTGAATCTAATTATTGTTTCTACTCACCTTTTGTTGTTACCGACCTTTACGGTAGGTTTGGTTCCCTCTCTATGGCTTCCTCAAAGTTTTGAGACCCTAGAATTTGATACATACATGGTTGCAAGTATGTCAAAATGATTATGAATGCTTGGTGCATGATCCATGCAAGTGGACCTATGTTTATGCATATATTCCTAATAGGGCAGCCTGAGCTTGCTACACTCTCACCACAATAACTCTAGATATACTTATCCAAATGACTTGATTCTTTTTTTCAAACAAACTAGACATATAATGGGACAACATATTCAAATTTTAGGCTAATAGCAGATACACATAAAATGTGGTGATTTTTTAAGTTCTTCCCTGTTGCAATGTCATCTCAGTCCGAGTAAGTCTTACATTCTTGGGAATATCTCAAATTGTACCATTCCAATTACAATAATATTCTACCATCAGTTACAAAACATACAAATGAACATTTTTCATGTTTTACTTATTATCCAGTTCAGTCTGTAAGGTCACCAAAGCAAAGGACCAATCTAGGGACAAGTAGGTTCATAACATGTTGACAACCAGTCATGATAAAGGGACAATATCTCAGCAACCATGCTGGATTTGGCAACAATATTTCACAGGTATGTA